>JANHAO010011550.1:0-16894 GCA_026873985.1 Saraca asoca | reverse complement strand
CCTTTTACTTTGTATTTGATGTATGTGATACATTGAAGCCTCAATCCAACGGATCCTGGAGTGGGTTTGTTCGGCCATGAGTGTTGTTCACCTAAATTTTTTTTGAAATTTTCTCCTTCTTGGACTAGACAAATCCTTCAAGCCTCCATAAGAGTTTAGTGCTCGAGGCACTTCTTGGATGTAGCTCATGCAAGAGTTTGGTGCATGGATAGCACTTCTTAGATGTGAGATCTCTGGAGTATCCCTCGAACTTGACCGGGCGTACCTCAATCGTCAAGTGAGGATGCCTTTGTGGCATGGCCCGTGCAAGAGTTTGGTACTTGAGGCACTTCTTGGATGCAACTCGCACAAGAGTTTGGTTCGTGGATAGCACTTCTTGGACGTGAGATCTCTGGATCGGGGATTATGATTTGCTACTTGCAATCTGCAGCTTCATAAGTCATTAGGCACACTTCCACTTGCCCTTATAGTTGATTTTTTGACTTCTTGTGACCAGGCTATAATGATTACTCCTTCCTTAGGTATGCGTGCACGCTGTCATTATCAGTCGTTTGCTGGTGCTTGAGGAACTGTTGGATCATGGGTAGTTGAGAGGTCCCTAGATCTGATGGTGATGTCGTGGGTTTTATAAGCAAAAGAAGTCTCTCTTTCCCCATCATTTGCCATTTGAAACTTAAAACTCCAGAGTTTCTTTTGAGCACCTCTTCCATTACCCTCTATGACCAAATTCTATCTTTTGCCATCCCTGGTGTTGTTTTGGTTCCTTGGTCATAGTTCAGGCCCTATTCATTGAAAAAGCATCCTCACACGTGATTCCAGATCTCCTGTTTCAGTTAGCTATGGTAAGTATCCCTTTACTTTGTTGTTTCTGGTTTTTTTTATTTTGTAACTTTTGAAGTTTGTTTGTCATTGTTTATGGAATGAGAAGAAAAAACATTGGTTGAGGTTGATTGTTTGCATGTTATCCTTTTACCTGGTTTGGTATGCTTGACCAATCCCATTAGTGGACTCTAGGTTTTCTATTTACCATTATGAGTCTGGTGTTTGCCATACGGGTTTCATGGTTCGATGTCAAATGCTATTAGTTTGTAGGATTTCGAGTTGTAAATGGGTGGTTCAGGGTGTTCATGACTTGTTGTGTAGGGAGCTATCTATCTTAGTTTTTGGTGGGGTCTGGTTATAATGACCTAACTAGTCTTTTCCCTTTGTGTAGATGGGCACGGGTTAGGGATGCCACCGTCCGCACAGTGGGAAAGAAGATGATGAACTCGACTCCTCAGCTCAGGATGTGAGGTTGATGCGACATCCTGATAAAGTGACCTCAAGGAGTGGGGAGGTTGCTGGGGATTTCACCGTTTATTTCGATCCTGTTGGGATCCAAAGGGCCATCGTATTTAGTATGCATGTTTCGTCTGTCCATTTTCTTGATCTTCAGAAAGCGGTCTGGTCATACTAAATCCTGAGGAGGTGCCATCTCATAACGCCGTCTCTGGATGATTGTGTTGCCTATCTGCCCACGGGGTTTATTGCTATTTGCTTCCCGCACCTTATTGCAGGTCTTAGGTTTCCAATACACCCTTTCATTACTAATTTTCTGAATTGAGTGAAGCTCAGTTCGGCCCAGCCTACCATGAACTCTTTCACTTAGCTCATTTTGCTAGCGCTGATTTATTTGGGTAATGGTCTTCCATCACCGTCAACTGAGGTTTTGTGCTACTTATTTAGCCTTAGGTGCATGAGCACATCGGACGGGCTCTATTACCTCATAGCTCGACCAATAGCGCACAAGAAAATTCTACCACAAGGGGATGCGAAAGGGAGGTCTAATGTTGGACACTATAAAACCCGTTGGTTCTACATCTCATGTCCCTTCCTATACAACCTCAAGAATTTTAGATTTTTCGTTACTCCTGGTGAGTGAGTTTAGAGTTACAATTTCAATAGTATTCATATTTAATTCTGACTCTTGTTTTTTTTTGCAGAGGGCATTAGCTAGAAACCAATTTTACGAGTTGAGGAGCTAGGAATCTTGGATCGGTTCGTTGCCTCCAAGGATCTTGAGAATGACTTTCGTTTTGACAATGACCTCCTATGGTTCCACAAGCTTGCTCCAGCCTAGAATATTGAAGTTACAAGGGAGATAGGCATTCGTCTTGCCGTACCGGTTTGTCCAGCCAACTTCACGAATTATAATAGGATGTTGGAGCTCATTCTAAGGTCACTACCATATGATGATGAGGAGATTTCTCCAAGCCCCATTGTGGTCGCAACCCCCACTGCTAAAGGCAACCCTTCATATCTTGATGTGGTTGTAACCCCCACTACTGAAGGCTAACCTTTGGCTTTGGGGATCAAACCTTTATAGGAGCCAAGTCTTGCTTCTTAGCCCGAGGTGGCAATCGAGACTGAGGGTGCCACTCTTCCCGAGCTTTTTGCCAAAAGATGGAGGGTGGAGAAAAGGAAGAAAAAGGGCGCTCCTAAGAAACAAGCTGCATCAGAGACTAGGGTCATAGAGCTGCTAGCTGAGCCAGACTCCAAGACGAGGGAATATATTGAGATCCTCGTTGATAATATCTACATGATTTTAGGATCCTGTAACAAGATTGAGGTGTTGGAAGCCGAGGAATTCATTCTTGGATGACTGTTGGGATATGCGGCTCATCACCACCTGGTGGTAAGTGAAGTCTTTTCACTTTGGCTCTTCTGCCTATTCCACAATCTAACTTGGCTTTGACTTTTCAGGGTTTGCTCATGATGATGAAGATAGATGAGGTACTCTAAACTCACAATAAGGAGAAGGAGGACTTCTAGAGCAAACTAGTTGCTACTTTTGCCGAGGTGCTAGACTTGAAGGAGAAAGTTAAGAATGTTGAGGCTGCCTTATCCCATGTAGAAGCGGAACGTGAGGTTGTCGTAGTGAATTTTGGCTTGACCACCAATGATCTAGCCAAGGCAAAGATTGATCTAGATGAGGCCCTTGAATGTGCTCACTGGGTGAGACAGAGGGCTGAACTTGTAGACCAACGCTCCGATTTAGCATAGCAGCGGGTCGAGGCGGTAAAGCAGCAAGTCGAAGCTGTTGCAAAAGAGCTGGAGGCAGCCAAGCGGGAGGTTATTCTCGTGAAGGAGGAGGCTTCCAAGGTTAAGGCAGAGTCCACTTCATTAATAAAGCAAGCGAAAATGAGGACTTGTTCAGCCTTTTTCTATACTCTGTGGTAGCGACATCCAGAGCTACATTTCTCCCTCTTCGGTCCGCGAGCTGTTGAGGCCATCGAACGTTATAAGAGGAGGGCTACTCAAACTAATTCTTCCAGGAATGAAATGGATTCCATTGCTGAGGCTTCTCCTACTGGAGGCATTACTTAAGGGGAAGGTGATTCCCAGGTCGCTGAAGCTACTAGTGCTCCACCAAAGGATGCTTCTGACATTCCTCTTTTTGACCCCCACCCTCAAGAGGGTCCCGTTTCTGATACTCTAACTCTTTAAGCTATGAGCCCTATATTTTGTTTTATTTTGGCTCTTGTAATATAACCCTTAAACTTTGTGAGAACTTGTCTTGTTAAGAATTGAATGAATTTCGCTGGCTTTTCTTCCATTTTTTGTGCTTGACCGTGCAAGATGATAAATTTTGGTGCGAAAATGGGAGTCTATCGAACCACCCAGTGCACATCTTTTCACATAATGCATAATTTTTCACATATGGCTTTGTTGGAAAATTTTTTATTTCATACAAGAATGCAAAGAATTACATGAATGCTTGCACTTATTAATTTTTACAAGTAATGGGGGGGTTTATTGATAATATCAGTGGAGATGTTCAATGTTCCAGGCTCGAGGGAGTTCTGTCCCTTCCATATTTGCCAAGTGAAAAACGCCACCACCAATAACCTTTTTAATAATGTATCGGCCTTCCTAGTTTGGCCCTAGGGTCCCCTCGCTAGCTTTTTGTGCTCCCGGAAGGACAAGACACAGAACGAGATCACTAGGCTTAAAAGCTCCGAGCTCGCACCCTTCGGTTGTAATACCTTATGACGTGCTATTGGTAGGTCGCAATTCCGAAGAGGGCTTTCTCCTTTATTTCTTCTACGAGGTCCAGACTCGCGGCAAGCAGTCGATCATTATCTTTAAGGTTAAAGGTAATTCTTCGTTGGGAAGCTACCTTGAGCTCTGCAGGGATCATCGCTTCGCACACATATACAATTGAGAAGGGGATTTCTCCCGTGGCATTGCATACTATGGTTTTGTAAGCCCATAACACTTTTGGTAGCTCGTCCACCCATGCCCCCTTCCTGGCTTATAATTTCATCTTCAAGATTCGCTTAATTATCTTGTTGACTACTTCGACCTACCCGTTGGCCTACGGATGATTCACTGCTGAGAAGATTTTCGTTATTCCCAAGTCATTGCAGAACTGGACAAACTACTCGCTGCTAAATTGGGTCCCATTATCAATCACAATTTGTTGAGGGACTCCAAATCTACAAATGATGTTGTTCCACATGAATCTTTCAATCTTCATAGATGAAATGTTAGCGAGCTTTTTTGCCTCTGCTTATTTATTGAAATAATCTATGGTTACTACTGCAAGTTTGCAATTACCGTGGGCTGTCGAGAGTGGTCCAATTAAATCGATACCCCAGATCACGAAGGGCCACGGACTGACCATCTGTTTTAAGTAGGCTGGCTGAGCTTGTGGCACTTTTGTGAACCTTTGACATTTATCACACATTCTAATGAGGTTGATAGCGTCCTGTTTCATTGTGGGCCAGTAGAATCCTTATTGGAGAACTTTTTTGGCCAAAGATTGCCCTCCGACGTGGTTTCCACAATGTCCTACGTGGATTTCTTCCAAGACAGTATCGCAGTCATTGCCATCAATGTACCTCAAAAGTGGAGTTGTGAACCCTCTCTTGTAGAGCACATCATCACAGATGCAGTATCTGGCCACCTAGGCTCATAATCACTGTGTTTCGAGTTTATCTTCCGATAATCTGCCTCCTTGTAGATAATCTAGGATCCCAACAATCTGGCAATTGCCATCACGATGTTGTTCTGCTCAATAAAGAGTCTCGACTTGGAGCGCTCCCAAGAAGTCAATGTCCTCTATTCTAGTCAGGCAAGCCAAGGCATCTGCATGCACATTTCAAGCTCACGGGACTTGGTTGACTTCATATTATTGGAAGGCATTTAATGTTTCTTAAGCTTTCTAGAGATACTTTGTCATATTTTACCCTCAGGTTTGATATTCACCCTTCAAGTGGTAGACAATGAGTTATGAATCACTGAAGATCTTTAACCTCTCAGCTTGCACTTCCTTGGCCAATCGTAGTCCAGCTAATAATGCCTCATACTCAGCCTCATTGTTGGTAGCTTGAAAATTAAACCTCAAAGCGTAAAAGATCTTATGTCTTTCTGGACTAATGAGGAGTACCCGTGCTCTGGCCTTTCGATTGTTCGTTGACCCGTCCATGTATAGCTCCCATCACGAGGATTCTGAAGTTTCTACTTCTTCTTATATAGGCCTCGTGAATTCTGTGATGAAGTCAACCAGAGCTTGTCCCTTAATTATTGGCCTGGGTATGTATTCAATGTCAAACTAGGCAAGCTCAATAGCCCATTTGAGCAACCGACCTAAGGTGTCCATCTTTTGCAAGACTTGTCTAAGCGAAAACTGGGTGGGAATCTTTATATTGTGGGCTTGGAAATAAGATCGCAGCTTTCTTGATGCAATGACCAGGTAGTAGGCAAGCTTCTCCATTGGCATGTACCTTGTCTCAGCATCCAGTAGTCACTTGCTTACATAGTAGATGGGGAATTGAGCTCCTCCCTCTTCCCACATTAAGGCCGCGCTGAGAGCATATTGGGACACTCCCAAGTACATGATTAACATTTCGCCATCTTTTAGTTTGGACAAGAGCAAAGCTCATCCGAGTTACTACTTAAGCTTTTGGAAAGCGACTTCGTATTCAGGTGTCCATTTGAAGTTCTTTGCTTTCTTTGGGATGTTAAAGAAAGGGACGCATTTGTCTATTGCCTTTAAAATGAATATGCTAAGTGCCATGACCTGGCCGTTCAAGGTTTGTACATTTTTGGCTCCAACAGGTGACCATATGTCAAGGAGAGCCTTAATCTTTTCTGGATTGGCTTCGTTCCCCCTGTTGTTCACTATGAAGCCAAGGAACTTCCCCGAGGTGACACTAAATGCACACTTAAGTGAGTTTAGTTTCATCTGATATCTCGTCAAGATCTGGAACATTTTATCCAGATGACGGACATGGTTGGCTAGCTATGTGGACTTTACCAACATGTCATCCACATATACCTTTATCGTCTTGCCTATTTGATCGTAGAACATTATGTTCACTAATCGCTAGTAAGTTGCTCTCACATTTTTAAGCCCAAAGGGCATTACTTTGTAGCAATATAACCCGTGATCGGTAATGAATAAGGTGTGCTATTCATCTTCTGTGGCCATCGGGATTTGATTATACCTTGAATAGGCATCCATGAAACTAAGGAGTTCATGACCCGCTATCGCGTCCACAAGTTGGTCAATCCTCGGTAGGGGAAAGCTATCTTTCGGGCAGGCCTTGTTTAGGTCAGTGAAGTCTATACACGTTCTCCATTTCCTATTTTTCTTTTTCATGAGAACAAGATTGGCAACCCAAGTGGGGTAGCGGGCTTCTAGAATAAATTTGTTCACCAATAGCTTGTCCACCTCTTCCTTCAATGCAACATAGCGCTCAGCTGTCATTGGTCTTTTCTTCTGGCAGATTGGTTTGTATTGGGGGTCAATGTTAAGTCTGTGTGACATAACCCTAGGATCAATGCCCACCATATCTTCATGATTCCAAGCAAAGACATTTAGATTAGCATGGAGAAATCTAATTAGCTACACTTTTACATTAGCTGGCAAGCACTTCCCCACTTTAAGGCATCTTTCTTCATCCTCTTCATTGACCCTTACTTCTTCGAGCTCTTCGATTGGGCCAGTAGCTCGTTCAACGTCCACCTCACGAGGGTCGAGGTCATAGCTAACCTGTTTAGCACTCGCTACCCAGGGTTCTCCTTCAAATACTACATGTACTTTCTTGGCTTGTGTCCCGAGTTTGACTGCATCCTCATAGCAACTCCAGGTGGTTTGTTACTCTCCCTGCACATATCTAACCTCATTTGGGGTTGGAAATTTAATAGTAAGTGTCCTAGTAGATGCGACTATGTCCAGATCATTTATAGCAGGTTGGCCCAATGCCACATTGTAAGTTGAGGGGCAGTCTATAATCAGAAAATTTTCCATGACTGTTGCTTGACAGTCTAGATCTCCCAAGGCTAGTGATAGTCTAATATGACTTACCGATACTATTTCGTCTCCTGTGAAATCGCAGAGGGGTTCAAGGGAGGGGTTCAACTAGCTCGAACTCATGCTCAACTGGTTAAAGCATCCTTTGTACATCACATTGATGAAGTTGCCAGTGTCAATCATTATTCTCCTCACATTAGCATTACCAATCTTGGCACGGATGACTATCATGTCATTGTGAGGGGTATGAACTCCTTGCGTCTCTTCTCTCATGAACGTGATGCTTTCTGAGGTTAATCTAGCTTTTTTGGTGGGCCTCTCACATTCCACATGACTCACGAGCAGAACACAACCCGTTGCCCGTATATAATGATCACACGACCTACTCGAGGTGCCAGCAATGTGAGGTCCACCGTGAATGATGAAAATAGTCCTTACTAAAGGCATTTCCTCATGTTCTGGGGCCTGTTGCTGTAGATGTTATCCCAATTGTTGAGGACGTGGGAGGCACTATCCCGAGGGTTTCACCACATAATCCCTCAGGTGACCTCTCTTAATGAAGCCCTTGATAGCATCTTTCAATGCCTAGCAGTCAAAGGTGTTGTGCCTGACCTCGCTATGGTAGGCACAAAATTTACTCTGGTCTCTTCGTTTGATAGGGGGTTTTTATGGGTTTAGGCCTTCTGAAGTCCTCATTGCTCCTTTCAGTCATGAAGATCTTGTACGAGGTATCTGACAAGATAGTATAACTATCGTAGTGACCTTGGCGTTGCGACTGATCATTTTTAGCCTTTTTTGCGACTTGATTCGTGGATCCATTTTCCCGGCTCTTTCCACTGCTCTCACCCCTAGCCCTCTTCCTACCACTACTGGAGCCATTTGCCTCTTCTTTTTGGTTAGGTTTCTTCAGGCCAAATGTTTCTTCCCATTGAATTTCTTTGACTTCACGTTCGTAGAACTCACATAAACTCTTGATCGGGGACTTATAGATATCCTAGTATAGCTTCCCATCCTTATGGAGTCCAGCTGAGATGGCCATGAGGATACTTTCATCCGACGGGTTCTCCACATTGCCAACCTCATGTCAGAATTGAGTGATGTAGTCCTTAAGTGATTCGTCTTTCTATTGGAAGATCGTCGCTAAGTGGCAAGATAGGGCAAGCTGCCTCTTTAGTGCTTTATATTGGTTAAGGAATTTTATCTAGGATTCTTCCCAACCACAAATGCTACGAACTAGAAGACTTCTGAACCAGGTTCTCTTTTGTTTCCCCGAAAGTGGCAGGGAAGACTCGGCTCTTTACCAATGGGTTGGAGGTCTGGAGATTCATTTAGACATTGAATGCATCCAAATGGCTATACGAGTCACTGTCCCCATTATACGGTAGGATGCTGGGGACCTTAAACCTACAAGGAAGGGGCTCTATTTCAATATCCTTAGTGAATGGTGTTCTTTCCTCGTAGGAATCTTGGCTCCTCTGGGTCGCAGGTCTCTTTTCTAGCTGCTTTACCTTTTGAAGCAGCTCTTCAATGACCAGGTCCTAGGCTTTAGACGGATGGCTCATAGTTCACTGATTCCTTTCATCTCAATGGTCGGGGGAATAATGATCTGAAGTTTTATACCTTTAGTTATTTTCACGGCTACGCGAGCGTCGATCCATTCTGTGTTCATGGTCTGTTTCACTGGAGCTCTCTTCTCAACCCAAGCTTTCACTTCCCTGGTCATCCTTGTTGTCCTCATAGACCCTATGGACTTCTGACCTTAACTATGAATTTGATGAATGAATGGAGCTGGTACGCTGGCGCTTTCCCCTAATAGGCTCTTCGTGCTAGGGCCCTAGTTGCTGAGGTCCTCTCTCCGGTGCTATGACTCCAACTTGTCTCTGTACTCCCTGTGTCTGTGCCTGGGCCAACACTCTAATCATGTTTGCCAACTCCTTCATAATATTCTCAAGGGCTTCCTAGCACTGGTACCAAGTTTGAGCTCTGTTGGGTTCGAGAGTGGCAGGTTGGTAGGGAGTGGGAGGTGCCATGCTAGTAATAGCACCTATTATGGGGGAGACAGAATTCCGTTAAGGTTGTGTTTGACCTTTAAGCTGGCCAGCAGATGCTCTTGTGCTTTTAGTGGTTTTTCCTCTCGCCATTACAGACAAAATGGTTTATCAGGAATGAAAATAATACTGTGGGGGCCCTCCTTATAGCGTCAAAATGTTGACGGTGAAATTTGGTTAATAGGTATAAGTTCAAGATCACCCCAAGCTACAAGTAGAAGAAGTAAACTAACAGAGGAAGAAGAAAAGGAAAAAGGGAGGAAGAATAGTAAACACCAGAAGCTTTTACGTGGTTCAACTAAAGCCAATTGGTCCCTACGTCCATGAAGATTTATATTAGTTTTTGAGTGGTGGTTCTCTGTTCAACTCAATGGAAATGCAAAGTTCAGTGGCTATTTTGGTAGAGTGTCTGCTTACGGTATTTTTTCACTACTTATTATACAGAAGTCTCCTCCCTTATTTATAGAAGAGGGGAAGGCTACAAGTGTAATTTATTCTACAACCAAAATGATTATTTTCACCACATAAGGCAATAAATGCTTGGCATCTGATAATAAATGCAAGGTAAATCATTGTTGGATTGTTGGGACCTGATATGTCAGTTTTGGAGGCTGAGCTGTCGGTCAGGAGCATGTACCCTAGGTTGGTGACTAAGCTTCCGTATTGATGTCCAGCTCACTATCCCTATGACCTAGGCTTACATCATGTAATCTGTTGGTTAGACAAGTTGACATTATTGCTGACCCTACCTGAAACAGACCTGAGGAAGGTTGGTTTGAACACCGCATTTTGCTCAGTGAGCCAGCGCCCTTCTTAGTGAGCTGGTGTCGTGCGTTGGACTTGTTTTGTGTCCTTGGTTCATAGGTAGCGAATTGGCATCCTGCTAAGCGACTTTCACCGCCAGGTGATCTGGGCCTCTTAATCAGCTGGGCTTTGCTTCTCTTTGAGCCTTGTTTAGTCCATTCTGGGCAGACTGGATAACGCCTATAACACCAAGTATGAGAAAAAATTTTATTTTGGAAAAGTAGAGTGACATACCAGGCTTCCACAAAATCCCAATATATATACACTAAAGGATTGTAAGCTTTTGAAAATCTTTTACCTTTGGAGGGATGCTAATACTAATATGAAATTGAAAAAATCTTTTCAATTTTGAAGGTTGAATAAGCTATTATATCTGGGTCATTTTGATCAAAATGATGCTTGATGATCGTTGATTTGGTATCAACAAGGATGAACTCACAAAAAGTTCTTTTTTATTAATGGAATTTGGCAAGTAGTGCCAATTTTTGGGGAATATTTTTGTGATGGTAACTTTAGGGTTTTAGTGCCAAATTTCTAGTTTCATTATGATTTTTCTGGTATTATTTGGCTATAGTTTTATTTGGCTAAGGATTTGTTTTAGCTATGGGTTTTAAGGATGATCCCTACTTGATCTTTTGATGAGATTTTTCTATGATCATTGTTGGAATTTGGATTTAGTGATGACAAGAGGCTTATCATCGTCTTCTTCCTCAGTTATATCTGCTTATGATTTTTTGGGTATGGCTAAGGGAATTTGGTTGGCAATTACTTATAAAGTTTCGGTAGAAAATCGAAGTCTATTAAGGAAAAAGCTTTGATTTGTTTTGGGGGGGTTTTGACTGGAAGATGAAGTAATTTGCTTTCCTTTATTTTTGGGATCATGTTTTGGAATTTGAATTTGAAAACAGATTCTCATCTTTGGATTTTTTTCTTTTGTGACATTATTTTCCCTATAAAAATTGTCTTGTGAGAAAATCAGTGAGTGAATTTAAAGATTCTTTAATAAACTCAATTTGAAAATAAAAAGCAGATAAGATGACTTGTCATCTAGTAAAAAATTGTTTTAAATCTAAATTTTTAACATCTTTTTGCAAAACATCCTTGGTAGATTGACAATCTACTTGGATAGTAAACTTTTGGTTTAGCAAATCACTTTTAAAATTTTGAATGCACAAAATGATTACTAAAATTTCTTTTTTAATAGTCGAATAGTTTTGTTGAGTAGAATTCTAATGTTTAGATGTAAATGCAATTACATACTCTTTGTTATTTTTAATTTGTTTTAAAATCCCACTATAGTCTAAATCTGATGCATTAGTTTTAACAGTTTTATATGCTAAAAGATCAGAAATATGTAAGTATGGAAGACATTTGACTTGGGACTTAATAACTAAATTTGTATGGATATCTATCTAAGCAAGAGGAGAATTTTTCAACCGATCATGAAGAGGTTAAATAACATTTGAAAGTTGAGGAAAGAAATCTAAAATGTAATTTAAACATCCCAAAAATTTTTAAACTTGGATTTTATCAAGAATTTGATTTGAAAATTTTTCAACAAACTGATTGCCCTTTTTATGGGTGTTATAGTTCCTTGAAAAATATAATATCCAAGAAATCAAATTTTCGTTTGAAAAAGAGAAATATTTTTCTTTGAAATTGTTAGAGCATTTTTCTGGGTAATTCCTAGAAAAATATTGAGGTGTTTAAAATGTTGGTCTAGATTTTAAGAAAAAGTCAAAACATCATTAATGTACACAATGATGAAATTTGTAAAAAAATTATAAATATTATTTATATTCTTTTGAAATTCTGAGGGAATATTTTTAAGGTCGAAAGGTGTTATATTCCATTTGTATTGACCAAATGGGAAACTGAATGCAATCTTATATCTATCCTCATGTTTTATTTGAATTTGTTAGAAACCAAAATATAAATGATTTAATAAATATTTTTTATTTGGGTTTGGATATCTAATCTACTGAAAAGTTTCATTTAAAAGCTTGTAATTAATTATAAGTTTTGAAGTTCTTCGTTCAATTCCTATATTTTTATTAATATAAAAAATGGAATATGACCAAAGATTTGTGGATTTTCTGATAATCCCTTTGCCCTAAAAGATCATCAATTTCTTTTTTTGCAATAATTCAAAAGCTCTTGATTCATTTGAATTGAACGAACTTTACTTGGAATTTGTTTTTTTAAAAAAATCTTTTTTATATAATAAATTTATCTTATGTTGTTTTCTTTTCCAAAATGCATTAGGTATTTCAGAATAAATTTGAACTTGAGTTTTTTTTTTTTTAAAGATTTTGATTTTATTTTGAACAGTTGGAGTGACTAATTATTTTTTTATCCTTTTGAAGGAAATTTCTTGAGAAAGATAGTTGATTTGGTTTATTTTATTTTCAACAAGATTTAAGTTTTTGAAAATTAGTTTTTTAATAAATTTGAAAATAATTTTTTATCCTACTCTCTCTCTCTATATATATATTATCAAGTTTCATAAAAAGATTACCAGTAGATATATATATATTAAAAAAATAAAATTAATAATTTAATCTATAAAATTGTAAGGTACTGATAAAATGATTTTTGAATTATAAAAATAGTTATAGTAATATTAGAATGATGCTTTATTTATACAATTTTGTATCTATAAATATAATTTTATATCTGAGCAATATGATAATAAGACAAAAATATATGAATATAATATTATTTAAAAATTATAATGATCATTTTTATAATTTAAGAATCATTTTATCTTCAGAAACAAAATTATTAGTTTTTTCTTCAAAAAAAAAAAAATAATATACCCACCACATAAGCTAGAAAAATAGCCTGCAATGAGGTGCAATAAAAGGATCTTGACCTTGTTGATTCTTCAAAGATTTTAAAACAATAATAAAGATGCTGACCTTATTAATCTCATCAGTTTGCATCAATAATTCAATATATATTTTACAAGCAACATTAAAATAATAGGATTTAGTTGTCAGCCTGATATGGGAGTGGGAGTCTATTTTTTTGCATTACATAAGCTCCATAGGCAACCAGCAGCATCAGCAGTAGCAAAACCAGCGCTCCACCTTTAATGGTAGCCAAAGTAGTGTCACTTGGTTTTAATCTGGAAAATGATTTCATGACTTTGGAATATGAATTCCCAAGCCTGCGTCCAAGTGTTTGCCTCTTAGGTATTTTGATGGAAAGAACTCCATCAATAAGAAATTGTGAGCTGATTTCATCTACCTTCCAATCCCTTCCAACTCTAACCTCTTTGCGGAACCGTTTCCATTTGGGTGGATCTATGGGCCTTTCTCCACTTATTACTAGAGTTCCCCTCTTGGTTTCAACGTGAAGTTGCTCCCTTCTAAAACCTACGAAACACATAAAAATTGCATAATTAACACTAATATTAAGTAAATATGATTATGACGATGATTATAGTTATACTGCAATTAACAAAATTGTAATTAAATATAAAAAAATATGATTAGGAATCATAATTTAAAACCTTTAAAAATTATGACATATATGCATGATATATCATATTCATAAATTTCACATTAAGGTAAAAGGTATAGATTATTTGATTAATTTTTTTAAAAATTAATATAAAATATATTTTCAAACACAAAAATTAATAAGCTATTTGAAATGAATTAATGATGAGTGATTAGTTTGCAGGATGTCAGAAATTTAAACCTTGGCAACGTCATTGTATAAAAAGGAACAAAAAAAATATTAATTCTAAAATTACATATTTACTATGTGAATATAAATGAAAAATAGTCAAATTAAAATCCAGAAATCTACCCTGAAGATGAATATTAAGGGTGTCATGTTCTTCCTCTCTGCTCCAATCAGAAAAAGGATCAAAATCCTCGTAAATGCGTTTGCTACTTGCTCCTGAAGGGATGTTTCCCATTGGATTTGGCCAACCGGTAGCTTTCTGGTCTCTCTCTGTTTGTCTCTATGCAGCAATATATTGGTATGGTTTTCTTCCTCATGGAGAATAATACATTGGTAATTATAATAGGTTAGGTTTCTTGGCTGCTTCATCTGTGGTTTAAAGAAATCTTAGCCAAAGAGCAAAACTGCTTGTCTTGCATGCTCGGTCATGCAGATTCTTTAGCTAATTAAATGGGTTAATTCTCCATTATAATAATCTTCATGATATATATTTTTCAAATTTTGATATACTGTAATTTTGTCACGGGTCATTTCAGATTAAGGAGAAAGAAATAATGAGAAAGGATTGCCAACACTAAAATAATTCAGTTGAGGCCAACAGGAAACTCCTGACAGGGAAACGCACACAGTGTTATTGGCTGGAGAAAATGCAAAATCCAATTTATTGCGGTGAGCGTGGATCGAACACGCGACCTTCAGATCTTCAGTCTGACGCTCTCCCAACTGAGCTATCCCCGCTTGATGTTCATGTGCCTGCGATATCTTATATATCTAGTCTTATTTGATTATTTATTTTTAAATAACATGATGCTTGCACATTTCCTTTCATTCATGAATTTGTTGGAAGCATTGTTACTCATAAAGATTTTTTTCTTATCAAGAATTAATTACATAGAAATTAATAATGTGAATGCCCTTCAATTTTTTTTTTTTTTTAAATCAAACTCACATGCAATTATCGGGTTGGGTTGGAAAAATTCCTGCAAGTATATCATTAATTATGTGATCTTTTAGCAACAAAGTTTAAAAGAAAAAAATGAAATGGCCCACTTAACTTCACTTTTTTTATTTTAATCACGCTCTCGTGCAATTATGGTTGGTGCTATAAAATTTAACTGCTTCTCTTTTTCTGATTTCATAGGGGTTAATATTTGAATTGGTGTTAACAATACAGATATAGAGTCGTTGAAATGTGTTTATAGTTAGTCCATTATTGGGAAAGGAATAATGATGAATGCTTTTGTTGCTTCATATGTCAGCTGGACAATATTAATATAAAGAATGCTAAGAATTATTACCCGAATAAATTGCAACCAAGTGAGAACAAGTTATTGTTTGTAAAATAAAGTACGATTATGTCCGACAGTAATTAACATAAAAATAAAAGAAAAGAACAACATATATTATGTATCTACTTTTTATTGTTGCATAAATTGCAAAGGAAAAAAATTACAAAGAGAAACACGAGCATCATGAGCAGATTAAGGACCAAAACCCAGTTGCCGTCGCCTACTTTAAACTTGGAAGACATTGATTTGGTAAATTTGGAACTCACTTTTTTAAGTGAATTCCTGAGTTGATCTCTAAAAGTTGGCTCTTTAGGTATGGTAATGGAAAGAATTCCGTCGAAAGATAAATGTGCAGTGATTTGGTCTTCCTTATGTTGCTTCTCAAGCTTGAATTTTTTGTGAAAACGATGCCATTGTGGTGGAACCATGGGTTTTTCTCCGCATACTGTAAGACGACCCTTGTCAATCTTAACATGAAGTTGATCTTTCTTGAAACCTGCACAACACAAATTAAGACTTAACGAGTTCAATTAATTTCCCTGCGGAAGGAAGTGTTTGAATTAAGAAACATACCCTTATTGTGAAAATCAATCTCTAGTTTGTCTTCAGTTTTGTCTTTGTGCCACTGGCAGAAAGGTTCAAATTCTACGTATCGCTTGCCATCAGCTCCTGAAAAAATGTTTCCCATATTACTCGGTCTGTGATCGTCTCTTCGACGTACGAGTTATAGGGTTTTGTAAATAAGCAATCTAACGGATCAGCAAAAGGATTGTCTCTTTGATGTAAGAGTTATAGGGTTTTGCAAATAGGCTATTTAAAGAATCAGTAGAAGGATTGCGTGACTGGCAAGTAAATTCTATATAATCTCATGCCATGGGTTTTCTTAGAGAATCCTTCTTTGTTGGTTTCCATGGGTTAGGTCTGTCTGCATGGGAGCTTCATTTGGAGTAGCCATAGCAAAGAGCACAAGTGCTAGTCTTGCATGTATGGTGAGTTATTAATTTATGTCTAACTTTATATGCTTAATTAAGGTCAAAGGAATTAATATTCGGAATGAAGTAAGGAACACAAAAATGATTACACAATTACGTGCATTTTATTCATTACGATACATAATTATTCTGGCCAAAAGACAAGTTAAAAGACTAATTACATATTAATTAGCACTACAAGAATTTTACAAAATTCCAACGGAACAAATTCGTTGGAGTTTTATCTAAAATCCGTTGGAAGTTGGAATTCACAATTCCAAAGGAAATTCCAATAGATTTAATCCATTGGAAAACCCCTTGTTGGAATTCCCAATATTCCAACGGAATTATCGCTCCAACGGAAATTTTAACAGACATAGACCGTTGGAATATGAATTAGGGATAGTACTCCGACGAGTAATTCTAACAGACATAGCCCGTTGGAATATCAATTCCAACGGAATTAGTCCGTTGGAAATTATATTCCAACGAATTTCGTCCGTTGGAATTAAACTTTTTTTATTTAATTTTTCATAGTTTAAATTTTTTTTCAATTGGTCAATATTTGTTGGAAGTTCTATTGAAAATAAAAAAAAATCAATTATTTTTTTTATTTTATGTACTACTCAATTTAATAAAATAACACATGAAATAAAAAAAATCACTGTAAACAATAAATATCCAATATAAGGAAATATATGTAATAAATAATATAAAAAATTTTAATTGTAACAATATCCATAATAATAAGTAATATAAATATAAGAACAATCAGTCGTCCCCTAA
>JANHAO010011549.1:0-16913 GCA_026873985.1 Saraca asoca | reverse complement strand
AATAATCATATAATATCTAAATCAAATGAAGCCATTAAACTCAGATATTCACTACAAAATAGAGAAGAAAAAGGAAAGAAATGGCTAACAAAAGGAATCCAGAATGAAGGAACAAAACCTCAACATTAATCTTCAAGTTTGTAGCCCCTTGGACTGATTACAACTAGCCTTTCATGGAGGCACAAAAATGCAAAGAAAAAGGAGAAGGAAAAACATCCTAAACTACTCTCTAAAACTACTTGGAAAAACTAAACTAAGAAGCCAAAACAAAAAGGTCTTGCCCGGGTAGAAAAGAAGGCAGCTGCTGGTTAGTGGGAGAAAGTAGAAAGCTGTCTGATTACTTCTACCTCTGCCCTTGCATGTTCTACTTTTTGGTAGACTACTTCTTCTAGTTTTTCTACTAAATTTATGCTCTCTAGCTGGTTGAGTGTTTGCTGGATCAAAGGATGGATCATTGGGCTCAAGTTTATGCCAATTAGGGGCCTTAGAAGTCCAATTCTGCAGAGCCCATTTTCATAGCATTTCTATCATAAATTACAGCTCTATTTTCATGCCTAATTTGATCTCTTTAGCTCTGGAAGTCTACATATGAAATGTGGCCTTATGTCTTAGCTTCCATTTGGACTTAGTTTCACCTCAATTAGACTTGTGTAGCTCTAGATATGATCTACTAAATGTTCAGAGGTCGGGCTGCCAAGGACAGGGCTGAGACAATATTCTGATTCTGATTTGAGCTCCAATTTTGGATGATGAATTGTGAGATTCAGCTTTTGTAGTCTTCATGAAAGTTGTAGATCTCTCTCTTATATTTCCTACAAGATAAGAATCACATTAATTGGACAAGTGTAGTTCGAGATATAGCTAGATTACCAAAGCTACTCAAAATGGCCAAAAACTACAGAATTTTTCAAATGATGCCAATTGACACTAAATCATAAATACACACTAACACAGTTAGAGCAAGTCATTTTTGGACCTTAAAATGCTAAGTGAGAGGACAAATAAATGAGCAAAATATTTTGTTATCACCTAACTGAACAAAATCACCTAATAAGTATCTCATTCCCCAAAAATATACAATTCTAATTGAATTTCTAATTTGGAATAAAATCATTGATTTCAATGAAATCAAAATGAATTCCTAGTTTTAGAACTTATATGATGAAAATGCACTAGGTAAAAGTGGGAACATAAAATCTTACATAACATAAAACTTAAAACCAAAATAATTACACAAATTCTAGTAAATCAATGTGTCATAGATCAATGCACACAGACACCTGGTTTGAAATTTTGCCTATATCACCCCAATTTTAACAATATCATATTAAAATACTTTGATTTTTAGAAGAATCTCAAACAAAAATAGTATCTCAATAAATTAATCAACATCTACTAATCAATACGGTCTCCTTTACTCAAATGTTTGTCCTCCTTTCTCGTCGACATCTTCAACTGAAGCCCTTCATTGATGTTTGCAGCCATGTTGCCTTCTCCAACTCTCATCCCCTACAGCTTTGCCCTAGATCAACTTGACCGTTGCACCCTTCGTCTTCATCCTCCTCTCTCTCAAGTCTCAGGTGTTCCCCTTTATTGGTTTTAGGCTAGTGTAAAATGTTGAAGCTAATCTAAATTACTTGTCAAAACTCCAAGCAAATAAAGAAAATTTAGGGACCAATTCTTAAATATTATCTAGCATGTTACATTTGCCCCATCAAATTTTAACATCATATTTGCACCATTCATTCAATGTTGTAAATTTACACCAGTGTGTTAATGGTGTATGGTAATTTTTTTCAAAGAATAATTCTTGATCCAATATGCTCTTTTGAACTCATTATTCATTCATAGTTCTTCCATACCCTTAGTTAAAGTTAGGATATGCATACCTTGAATAGTTGGCAATCCTTCAAACGTCAAATGATTTTGCTCTCAAATTATGCAATTGTGGCTTGTTTATAGTCTATCGCTACAACTACTTTATTATTAATTATTTTTATGCACATTAGTTTTATATATTTTTAAACTTAACCTCATCTATCCTAGTGAACTTACATATCCTTTATCATTTATTAGTTTCTTAGAACTTACAATGATAATTTGGGTTTCACTTCTGTGTAGACTTCAAAAAGTTTTTTATGCATACACGATTTGCAAATTTTATTAAAATATATTATATATACAATTTTATAATTTTTTCATAATATGTAATTTTTTATAAAAAATAAATAAACATTTTGTGTTGCAATTTTGATTAGTAGAGTTATAGCTTTTTGTGTATTTGTTACATGCAAAATTCATACAAAATTGTAATAATTTATAAAAAAAAGTTACGAAAAAGTATGAAATGTTTTCACAAAAATTACAAGTTTTAAAAACAATTAAAAGAAGAAGTATGTATAAAAGTAAAATCTTAATAATTTTCTTTTACTATATTCTATCTATTCTTATCTTTATCAAAAAAATAAAAAATAAAAGTTTTGGGTTGTTTGGTTTAATATGTGGAAATGGAAAAAGAATGGAATCAAATAAGGAGGAGTAAGGGTAACTATAACTATTACTTTTATGTTTGTTTGGTTCAATTAGGGAATAAAATCACATTGTTTATGATTCCCTTTCTTGTTGAATTGGAAGGTGAACAACAATGGATGGTGGCTAATGAGAGTAAGTGGTAGTGAATAATGGTTAACAATAATAAGTAATGATAGGCAATAGCCAACAGTGGTAGATGGTGGTGAGTGATGGTGGGCGGTGGTTAATAACAGTAGATGATGGTGGGCGGTGACTAACAATAATAGGTAATAGTGAATGATGGTCAATAGTAGTAGTGGTTGTAAACAGAAGCCAACTACAAAAGGTTGTAATAGACGATAGTCAACAGTGATAAGTAATGATAGGTAGTGGTTAACGGTGACAAATAATAGTAGATGGTGGTCAATGGTGATAATAGTTATGGGTGGTGGTCAATAGCAAAAAGTTGATAGTCAACAGTGGTGGGTTGTGATAAACAATGATCAATGATAGTAAGTGATGGTGGGCAGTGGTCAATGACGGCAAATAGTGGTGAATGATAGTTAATGATAGTAATGGTATTGAGCAATGGTCAATGGCAAAAAATGGTAGTGGTTGGTAGTCAATGATTGTAAGTGGTGGTGAAAGGTAGTCAACGGTTATAGATGATGGTAAGCAGTGGTAAATGATAATAGTAATGGTGTACGGTGGTCATAGTCAAAAAATGATAATGAACAGTGGTTAATGGTGGTAGGTAATGGAAGAGGCTTCATAAAGTGAGAGAAAAGAAGAGATATGAGTGTTTTTTACTTTTGATGGGTAACGCAATATAAAACCTTAGGTGGAGTAATGATTTCAAATCAAAGGAATTCATTAAAGTTAAGTAATTATAACAAATTCCACTACATGTGAATCAAACACTCAGTAAGAGAATCAGTTTTTTTATTCCATTACTAACCCCTTAAAATTCTCTAATCAAACACTTCTTAAAGTACTGTTGTTAGAAAGGTTTGCTTATAAACCTTATGAACATATTTTTAATTAAAAAAATTACATTAATTTATTTTCATATTGTTGACAGTAAAATCCGATCAACCAAAAAGTCCTAAACCCTAAACCGTAGATTGCATGTGAAAAGAGAGAGGAAAAGAGGAAGAGGAAGAACAGGGAGATAGTAAGAGGTTTTTAACATGGTTCGGCTAAAGTCAATTGACCCCTACGTTCATGATTAGTTTATTTCTCTGTGTTCTTGGCTCAGCAACCATATTTTGTATTATTGGCTCAGTAGTTGTATCTATTGCTTGATCTTTTTTTTATTCTTTTGTGTATTATCTCCCTCATGTATAATGATTTCATCCCCTTTTATAATGGTTGAGAGAGTTATAGTTTGAATGTAAATCTATAATGATAAGTATCATGACTTGATTAGGATCACATAATAGATGAGGTTTGATGGCTATAACAAACTCCCATTAAAGTAGGAAACTAAACAGATTCCCTCAATTTGTTGGTTTGTGGATGTGTGCTCTGATCTACAAGCTAAACCTTGTTCTCAATGACCTGAGATGGCTGTTTTGACCCATGTTAACCAGCGACCTCAACTTGTATTCAGTGACCTAATGCTTTAGTCCAACGACCTCAATCCTAGATAAGTTGGGCCTTTATCAGCTGAGTCTATCCATTAGGCTTTTACCAACCCATTTGCATGGTACCAAAAATTACCCATAACATTAGTCCCCCCAACTCTTAGTGTGATCTGTGGACTAGGAACCATAGTTTGCTGGTAAAAGCTATCAACTACGATCCATTTTGCTATCATTTGGACTTTGGTCCTTTCATTTCATCTGTGCCTGTCCATGCCATCATTTTCGTATTTTTTTCATAGTCATTAGTGTGATAGAACCTTGCTTTTTGCTAATCCATTAGATTAAAGGTAGTTAATCAATTTCTTGATCTAATGGTGAGGCTAATTGAGCTTTATAAAGTGGGGAAAACCCTTTTTTCCTTATTTCTCAAAATGACCTAATGGGTGCATTAATTGAGCCCCCCATGTTGTTGATAATCTGGTTCTTAGATGAAGCACTTTGTGGTGTGTATGGCCTGCTGTATAGGAGATTTCCATAGATAATTCCTCTTTGAGGATCTTGAGAAGTTTTGTTTAGATCTTATTTCTTCATGGTGATGCTAAAGAATTCAGTTCTTTTGTTTTTATTCTTCTGCTTCTTTAGGAGGAGTACGAGGAGAAGTTCAAGAGCAATCTGATAGACAACCATGTGATGGATGATGTACTCATCAGATATGCCAATCCTTCAGTCCATCAAAGGCTGGTCTTCTCGTAGGCCATGATAGTTGTAGGCTTATTTCAATCTTGTATTATTGTACTTTTATATGAACGTTCATCTCGTTGAATGAGATTTTTTAATGAATTTTTGATAATCTTCTTATTTTTCCAAGTATGTTAAGCTAAATACTCAATAGGTTGCAGATAATAACATGTGGGTTAATAAGAATAAGTTCCTACAAAGCATGACTTAATAATCGTTAGTTAAAACGAATGTCTAATAGGTCAATTGACTTCATTTGGCAAATCAATGATTTCATTGTTGAGATAAATGTCTAGGTAGGTTGCATGAGTGCTGTGCTAGGTAGTAGATTGCATACGATGCCGAATAATAGGTTGTATACGATATTGAGTACTAGGTCACATGCAGTGCCAAATAGTAGGTCCATGCGATGTCGAATAGTTAGTCGCATATGGTGCCAAGTAGTTGGGAGTATAAATACGTCCTTGCTAGCAATGGATGTGCCTTAGCAAGTAATGAATTTGTTTTTACACCTTAATGCCTCAACTAGTTTAGAGCCTCAACTGGCAATCTGGTTGCCAAGTAGGTCACGCTTCAATTGGCAATCTGGTTGCCCCAATAGGTCATGTCACAGCAATCGTGTTACTCAGTGGGTCACATGAATGCAGTGCCGAGTAATAGGTCACATTCGGTGCCAAAGAGTAGGTCACATGCGGAGCCAAATAATAGGTCGCATGTGATGCCAAGTAAAGTCACATGCAATGTCGATTAGTTAGTCGTATGCGGTGCTAGAAAGTAGGTCACATACAGTACCAAATAGTTGATTACATGTAATGCCAGGTAATAGGTTGCATGCTGCATGCGGTGCCAAAGAGTAGGTCGCATGCAATGCCAAAAAGTAGGTCGTATGTGGTGCCAACAATCTTGTTGCTTAGGCAAGTAGGTGCCAACAATCTTATTGCTTAGCTAATGCCAGCAATCTTTTTGCTCATGTAGGTAGGTGCCAACAATCTTATTACTCAGGTGGGTGCCAACAATCTTGTTGCTCAGGCCAGTAGGTGCCAACAATCTTGTTGCTTAAGTAGGGAGGTGCTAGCAATATTGTTGCTCAGGCAGGCAGGTATTAGCAATTTTGTTACTCAGGTAGACAAGTGCCAACAATCTTGTTGCTTAGGTAGGTAGGTGTCAGCAATCTTGTTGCCCAGGCAGGTCACATGGATGCAGTGCCAAGTAATAGGCTACATGCATGTGCTTCGGCCAATACGAGTTGAGTGCCCAAGTAGGTTATGCCTCAGCTAACAATGAATATCCAGGTAGGTCGCACCTCAACTAGCACGTGTTGACTTAGTCAAGTCAAATGTTGTTTCCGGATTAAAGGGGCGAGAGATCACTTACAGTATAATATTCTGCTGAAAATTTGTCCAAGAATTAGTAAATACAAACATAAGAATTTAAAGAAATAATATTACAAAACTAGAGGGGCAAATTGAGATTTATTAAAAATGCGGTCGCGGATGTTCTACATTCCAAGCTCGTGGAACTTTAGCTCCATTTGTTAAGTGTTAAGCTTCGTTTCCCAAGTCTTCCTTGATGAAGCATGGGCCCTCCTAATTTGGACTTAGCATCCCATCACTGGCCTTATGTGCTCAGGGAGAATAGGGCGCAGTATAGGATCACCGATGATGTAGTCCAAATTTAAACCTTCCTGTGTAATAATTTGTAGAGCTGCTGTTGTTATGGTTGTTGGACTACTGAGGCCACTGTCCCGTAGGTTACATCACATAGTCTCTCAAACGACCTCTCTTGATCAACTCATTAATTGTATCCTTGAGTGCCTAGCACTATGAAGTATTGTGCCCGATCCCATTGTGGCAGGCATAAAACTTGTCTATGTCCCTGAGCCTTTTGGGAGTCCTTAGGGGTTCGGGCTTCTTGAAGTCTTCCCTATCTTTCGCCATTGCAAAGATCCTATTTGGGGTATCTGATAGGACATTGTAGTTGTTATGGTGACCTTGATGCTAAGGTCGCTCAGTCTTGGCCTTTTTTACAGCCTGATTTTTAGAGCCATCATTCTAACTCTCTTTGTCATTCTTACCATTGTTCCTTTCTTTACTCTGGTTGAAGCTATTCACCTAATCCTTCTCATCAGACTTCTTAGGGCCAAAGGTCTCCTCCTACCTAATTTCTTTGGTAGCTCGTTCATAAAATTCACTCAGGTCCCTCACTGAAGACTTGTATATGTTGTCATATAGCTTTTCATCTTTATGGAGTCCCATTGAGATCACTGTTAAGATGCTCTCATCTGAGGGGTTCTTTACGTTGCTGAGCTCGTGCCTAAACTGGATGATGTAATCTTTCAATGATTCATTCTCCCATTGAAAGACTGTTATGAAGTGGCAGGATGGTGTAAGCTACCTTCTTGGTGCTTTGTACTAGTTGGTGAATTTTCTCTGGCACTGTTCCTAACTATTAATACTGCAAGCTTTGAGATTCCTGAACTATGTTCGACGTATGTCTCCTAGAGTGGCTGGGAAGACATAGAACTTGACTAGAGGTTTAGTCATCTAAAGATCCATCTCTACATTAAATGCACCTAGGTGATCGTATGGGTCACTATCCCCACTGTATTGCAGGATAGTAGGAATCTTGAACCTGTAAGGGAGAGCCTTTGTCTCGATCTCCCTGGTGAATGGGGTTCTTTCCTTATAATGATCTCAGTGGTCCTGAGCCCAAAGGCATTGTTCCAACTATTCTACCCTCTGAAGCAGCTCCTCTACCATATGGTCCTAAGCCTCAAACCAATGGCTAGAAGATGGCTGACTCCTCTTTTTGTCATGAGAATGGTAATCTAAGGTTCTGCGCTTTCTCTACTCATGGCTTGTCGAGTTTTGATCTGAGAGATGTCTTTGATTAGTCCTATTTGAGCCTTCAGCTTGATGCGAGCCCCTACATCACTGATGGTCTCCTTCATCATCCTCATGAGCTCGATGGATCTCCGACCTTGGTCGTAAGTTGGTACAGCAAGCTGAATGGGGGTGTTGCGGTACTTCTCTAGTCAACCTCTCCTCCTGAGTTTCTTCCCGTGGTTGTTAAAGAGCTTCTTTCTGTGTAGCACCCCCAACCTGCTCCTGTGAGCCTTAGGCTTGTGTCTGAGTCAATGCCTTAACCACCTCACCAACCCTCCTACCATTTTTTTTAGCACCTGATTATGCTAATGCCATGCTTGTATTCCATCAATAATATTAGGTTGGTGTGAGGCTACTGAGGGCATGTCAGCGGCAACACCTGTGGTGGGGACAGCAGAAGTGCCTACCGAGAGAAAGACTGGATCCCTCTATTGTTCCATATAACCATCTGTTTGGCCAACTGTAGTACTTGAACTCCTGGTGGTTCTTCCTCTAGCCATCAAAAAATAATGAGGAATGCAATTTAGGGCCCTCCTTATAGCGCCAAAATGTTGACGGTAAAATCTGATCAACCAAAAAGTCTTAAACCCTAAACCATAGATTATATGTGAAAAGAGAGAGGGGAAGGAAGAGGAAAAACAGGGAGACACTAGGAAGTTTTTAACACTGTTCGACTAGAGTTAATTGACCCCTACATCCATGATTATTTTATTTCTCTGTATTATTGGCTCAGCAGTCGTATTCTGTATTATTGGCTCAGTAGCAATATCTATTACTTGATCCTTTTTTTATTCTCTTCTGTATTGTCTCCCTTATGTACAATGATTTCATCCCCTTTTATAATGGTTGGAGGAATTACAGTTTGAATGTAAATCTATAACGATAAGTATCATGACTTAATTAGGATTATATAATAGATAAGGGTTAATGCTTATAGCAGACTCTCATTAAAGTGGGAAACTGAACGGATTCCCTTGATTTGTTGGTTTGTGGATGCGTACTCCGATCTGCGAGCTAAGTCTTGTTCTCAACAACTTGAGATGATTGCTTTAATCCATGTTGACCAGCAATCTTAACTTATATTTAGCGACCTGATACCTTAATCTAACAACCTCAATCCTTGATGAGCTAGATATTTATCAGTTGAATCTGTCCATTGAGATTTTACTAACCCATTTGCATGGTATCGAAAATTACCCACAACACATATCATTTTATTGAAGAATACTAAAATAATGATAAAATAAAATGTTAACTTTAAAATATGTTCACATCTCATTATTTTTTTTTTAAATTTTTTGCTCTATTTTACTTTAGATTTCAAATTTGTGTCATTTTATGTTGTTGTTATTATTGTTGTTGTGTGGTTGAGTCAAAGTACATAAAAGATGATGTTTTAGGACACTTGCATTGACAAATTGATATTAGCGTAAGAGCTGAAACACTTGCACAAATCAATTTATTTATTTTTTCTAAAATATGAGTTTCTCGGATTCAACTATTAGATTAATGTAATTGTCATAATTAGCATACATAATTTGAAAATTTTTGAACAACAATAAATATACAATAAAATAATTAAAAGTCACTTATATATGAAAAGCATATTTTACATCAATATTATAATTAATTAATGAGATATATTGTAATTAATTATAAATTAATATTAAGTTTTGTAATTCTAGTCTACATATTATATGTGTATGTTAAACATAATGGTATATTTTGTGAGAAACTTATTTTATAAAAGAAATTATGTAATAAAGTAACTATAAGTTAACACCAATATCAATTGATTCCCACTAATATATATTAAATTCAATAATAAATTTTATGAGAAATAATTTTATAAAAAAACTATATAATAGTACATATAATGTTAAATAATACTAGTAGAAATTAATTCATTTGTAATAATAATATATTTAATAATGATTTGTTAAGAAACCTGGAAAAAAGTAAAAATGTAAATCGTTTTACTGTAATTATGTTTAATATGTTAAGAAATCATTAAAAAAAACTTTATTTAATAAGTAAAAATTACTTAAAAGTTGAAATGTATTCACAAGAGACAAATTTCGAAATACTGTAAGCGCAATTTTATAACTTAAAAAATTTTGAAGTGCACAAATTATAAATAATATAACACCAATTAAGCAAACATCTTTCAATGGGTGATTCACTTGTCAATCAACTTAAGCCAGTGTTTGGACGCACTAAAAAAAAAATTAGATTTTAACTTCTTAACTTAATCCAATAATTTTTTGTCATATTTTAAAGGTATTTGTTATACTATCTTTTTGAAAAAAAATTCTCTTTTAAAAAATTACTTCAAATAATTTATCACTTATTATAATAGAATTTTTTATTATTTTTTCCTAATTCATCCCTATCTTTTTGATTAATTCATAGCTTATATCCTAATTTTTTAATACTTATTTTTTTAACATCTTATTATTTTCTATGCTTATTTTTTTTCATAAAATTAAATAGGACAAAAAAATTTATATACCATTATATATTTAACAAATATCTATTAATTCAATATAAATAAAAATAAATAAATATATATATAATATCATAAAATATAATTTAATTAAATTTAGATAATTTTATTCTTATTTTAAATATTTTAATTACATTAATATACTTTAATTTCAAAGTAAATATAAAATAATTTACTTCATATATTATTTAATCATATTTATATATTCATATTATTTTATATTTATAAGATAGTTCAACGTTTAGTTTTATTAAATATTTTTAATATAATTAATTATTTTATTAATTTTTAATTTTTACTTTTTAACTATAACTATTAATTAATAAATAATTAAATAATTAAATCAACAATTAACTTATTAACTATCACATGATATTTCAACTACTTGCACCGAATATATTCTTAATCCAAACATCGTAGACTCGTCTTTCATATTCTATCCTGAATTGATAGGTTCAATATTCTAAACCCACTGATCGGTGGAGAGAGTACAAGTAGAAGGATTTAGCATTGATGAGGCGGAAAAGTTATTCATTTGGGTGTGAGACGTTTACACGTTAGGTGATTCTTTCTCCAACTTTGTAACGCTGTTAGTGTCCAAAATCTCGTCCTTCGTCGTCTCGTCTTCTTCGGCTACTAGTAGGAACACACGCCAACAAGATCATAACCTCTCTCCGTGGTCGAAAGCTGTTGGAATCAGCAATGGAACAAGGAGATTACACCTCCGCTCCGTATTATCAATTTCCTCACCTGCAAAATCCTACCCCTAACTCTGCAATTTTGTACGCTTCTGCACCTCCATTTTCTTCTGATTACACATCGTACCCTTCCTCTTATCCTCCATACCCGCAAAATCCCGATTCTGACTCTGTCCCAGCTCCGTCACCTCCCACTGCTCCTGTATACACTCCAACAACTCCATCCTCCAATCCAAATTTGCAAGCATTCAATTCCACTTCTTCACCTTCCCCCTTTCCCCTTTTTGAATCCCATCTGTCATGCCAACCCACATCGCATCAGCAATCGCGTTACCCTCCTTATGATCAGCATCAAACACCCTCAAATTATGCACATTCGGCCTCCTCCACGTCTCCAAACCCAAATCCCAATCCCAATTCTTACCCGTCTTTGTATTCTACTCTGTATAATTCTCCTGGATCATCTGCACATCCTACATACGAAATCCCGTTTGAGAATTCCGTGAAATTTGATCGTGAGGGCGCTTATTTCGATGATAATTGTGGAAGTTTAAATCGGAGCCAGTCTGATTTTGGTCCGGACTTGTATGGGAAGCAACTGGATAGCGGCATTGCGAGGTATGATCCTGGCTGTGATGATGTTTATGGAGATAGTGCGTATGCTTATGAAGGAGGGAAACTAGAACCTTATGGTGCACGGAGTACGTCTCCCAAGTCGTCAACTTTGTCCAGTTTTGATGATTATGGGAGGTCAATCAGTTTTCCGTCTGTGAAAGAATCCTCCATGGCAAGCAAGATGGTGAAAGCAGTGCCCAAGGCCGATGCCCAAGAAGATGTGAAAAGCGGGGTTCAAAATTTTCGGGTCAAGCTATTGCCAGAAAGTAATGGGCAGAGCACCGTGGATGTTCTCTGTCAGGTATGACATTACGAGCATTTAGATTTGTCTGAATTGAGGCGAACCAGATCTATGATGTCACTTCGTTCTGTTATTTTCATCTACAACATGACTTACTTGTTGAATAACACGAAATCTGTAGTGAATCTCCATTATTTTCATAATTTCTGTTGGATTTGGATTATGTTTTAGTTACTTCGTTGTTGTAAAGATAATACAAAGTCAGCATCTTTCCCAACATTATAGATTGTTGGGTATACAATGGAGCTCTTATAGTTTTGTTTTCATTGTGATCCCTGACTATTTATGAATTTGCTGTTTTAACATCAGTTCTCTTGGCGTGTATCTTTTCCATAATTAGGTCAATGTTGGGCATGTTATATAGTATGGCCGTATGCTTTGGCCAAGTGTCGTTTGTGTTCATCCCTACTGTAACTGCTGATCTTAGTTGGTACTATAGTGATGTTTGTTCTCTTAGGTTGGTTTGGATGGAATTCATATGCTGGACCCAAGTACTCGCCGGACATTAAAAATATATCCCATTGAGAACATTACAAGATGTGAAGTAAGTTCTAAATTTGTTTGACAAAATCCTGACTATTGCTAACTATGGTTACATTTATTGAATTAATTTGATATATAAGTTTTTTAATTGAATAATGCAGAGATTTGATTCATCTACGGTTGCATTCTGGTCCAAGAACTTGGTGGACGTCGAGCCAAGACGAATCAGATTGCAATCCAATACTTACACTACCAACACACTTCTGGACACAGTGACTGCTGCAACTATACAGGTCGGGAATTTCTTCAAATGCAATTTTTTTAGATGATTGATGAAAGAAATTAGAGGACCTTCAATTTTTTTAGATGATTTAGTGTTAGTTGCTTGCCTTACTCTGAGTTGAAATGTGGATTGCTCATTGAAGGGTGTATTTTGACCAATGACATGTTTAGTAGTTTTTGATGATTCATTGTCAGTAGATTTGTGTTCTGTATTTGCTGTTACTAAACTGTCGCTACTCTTATTCCTCTAACTTCATGGCCATTCTATTTCTCAGACTTGAGAGTTGAGACCTTTAGCATCAGTGTATAATTGAATATGCCATTGTGATCTCCCTTTTGCTTTGTGCTATTTGTTGTGCGCTTTACATTTTTTAAATTTGTTTTGCCTTTATAACAAAAATGATTTTCTTGCCTTTGGCCATCCCACTATCTTTTATGTTTGGATTTTATGTTTAACTCAAAGTTTGACCATGCCTTT
Source organism: Saraca asoca (assembly GCA_026873985.1). Classification (NCBI taxonomy): domain Eukaryota; kingdom Viridiplantae; phylum Streptophyta; class Magnoliopsida; order Fabales; family Fabaceae; genus Saraca; species Saraca asoca. The sequence goes on along the minus strand of JANHAO010011549.1, from coordinate 3,830 downwards.
TGAAATTTGCTGGCATTTAATTTGTGATCAGAATGCTCAAGTACCTTAAGTATACATTTCATATATGCATTTTTAGCATGTAGTACATAGAGAAGTTTAACCTTTAAGTTATTTTAGCATTAATTACAACATGTGGGAGTTGTGTACAAGAATTGTTGCTAGGAATATGAGCCTAGAGGGTTTAACCACATTAAATGTGGAGTAAAATACATTGCTTTCCCCTGCAGCTTATCAAAATTATGCGGGCCTCCCTTGTTGTTTCAAATCCTACACATTAGTCCATTTAACAAAGAAATGTTAAGAATGTTCCTTTTTCTATTCCTTTATGCCCTTTATTATAATTTGCTTTAGAAATTAATTATGAAATGACTATACTACCCTTTATTTTATTATCTGAAGCAAACCCTCTCTTTCATTTTCCCATTTTCTTTTTTCCCTTTTTTCTCTTCTCACTTTCTGGCCAGCGTGGTGTCTCTCCCAAACCCTCATATATTTCCAAAAGCTTCCTCTCTTCAGCGCCAACCACTGCCCCCAAGCTGTCACCAATAATTGCTTCGATGGCCAACCACCATTGTTGTTGTTTGGTGATGTTGTGCATGTCCGCCATGGGGGTGACAAAGCTCAATTTTCCGGTGGCAAATGATCTAGACAAGAGGAAGCTCCGTTTCCAAACCTGACCCAATCCTTGATAGTACTATTTAGCATATGGGAAAAGAAATTATGATAAAATAGGAATAAAATTAGAATGTGGGAGAAGAAATATGGGGAAAATAAGGCAAAAAAATTCCTTTGCTAACCTTGGATGAAAGCTTTTCCAGGTAACAGTGTTGTTGGAATGTATTCAATTATTTTTTAATTTTCAAGTTGGAGGTGTAAATTTTTTTTTTCTTGGATTGTTTTGCTTTGATCATACCTTTTTTGTGTTGTTCTCAAATTTGCAAATTTTTTTGGGATTGTTTGTTCAAGTATGGAAGCAAATAAAAAATAGGGTAATGTCTATTGATAAAAGAGATGTGGAATTTAATGATGAAGCCATAATTCCAATGGCTCTCATTCTAAAATATCATGGTTCTATGTTGACTAACTTGTTATGTCATTTAAATCTGTTATGAGTTTGCATAACCAATTATCATAGTAAGTCGAAGACCTAGAGACAGGGAAACTACTTAGGGATTTTATCTCAAAATTAAATGAGAAGTAAAGCATCTTAGGTTTGTATGGTATACTTGGAGTGCTTGAGCAATAAACTTGGAGATTTGTTTGTCTATTGGATATTTCATTTTTCCTTACTCAAGCAATTGCTTGCTAGAAGTGTGTTTGTGGAGGACGACGAAGAGTGATGCCACTAATGTTTTTTATGGTTTTAGTTAAAACGGCAAAGTTTTGCCTCACAAAAATGTTCTATCATGAGCCCACAAAATTATACCTCCAACTAACCTTGGAGATGATATTGTTCCTTTTGTTATGCGTTTATTGAAGAATATTAAAAAGTAACATTAGTAATTAGGTTATATTATGGGCTTAGGTTATGTTATGAGCTTGCTTATAGTGCACCAAAGTTGAGGGTTTTATAATCTTATGTTTCTTAGGAGCTCCATATAAATAGAGCATTAGGTTTATGTCTAATGTATCAATTCAGTCTTATTTCATTCTATTATAATATTAGAGTTTTCTCCCTAATTCTTTCTAACCTCTCTCTGTATAAACCCTAATTATTTTCTCAACATGGTATCAGAGTGATATCATCCATCTTGAGGCTTTGTGGGTTATATCACTTTTGGCAACCTAAAAAAGTTGTGTTCCACTATAAATAATTTTAGGTTTTCTGTTTTTTTATGCATTGTCCAGTATTTGAGTTTTAGTGGAAAAAAAAAGGTAGGTTTATTTATTGTTAGTTATTTGATTGTGTTAAAAAATAAATAAATAAATAAAAGTTAAGTTGTTGTACTAGTATGGTTTTAGGTTTATTGTTATTTAAGTTTTGGTGAGAGAAAAGAATTAAAAAAAAAATTAGTCCAGAGTTATTAGATATTTTTTTGTTGATTAAGTTTTATTTTTGGTTAAAAAAAAAAGGAGTTAAGAGATTTGTGGAAAAAAAAAAAAGGTTTACGAAGAATGTTTCTGTAAAAGTACGATGTATTTAGGTAGTTTGGCGGCAGCCCAAGGCGTTGCTTGACAGCAACCTAGAGAGGGTTGTTGGAGTCCAATGACTGTATCGGAGGTCCGACGGTGACTGGTGGTGGAAAGCAGTAGTGGCAGCATCATCTCCCTGTCAGTCTTTTTCCTATACTCAACTGCACCCTCCAAAATTGTGATTTCTTCGCACTACAATGCTGTACTAGAAATTACCAGAACTGTGTGAAGACCGACCGCTTTTCCTGCTGCAATGTTGCAAGCATTGTCATCCAAAAATAGTGTACAAAAGGGATCAACATTGGCAGCGTCGAGAGGGTTTGAGTGGGACCAGAAGCTCGTTGGGACGGGTTGACTTGGCGAGATTTGTGTTCTTTGTCTCAAAACAAATGAACTGTTCTTGGTGTTTAAGAGCAACCCAAGCATGGTTGGAGGCTCAAAGGTTTACTGGCTGTTTCTGGGTGGAGAAAGTTTTTGTGCAACTTTGGTAAGTTTGCCTTTGCATTGTGAAGTTTTGAGTGATTTCAGTATTGGATTATGTGCTTTTTTGGTTGAAAACTTGCAATTCTAATTGAAGTTGGCTTGGGCTGTCTTCTTTTAAGTTTGGCTTGATTTTGGGCTGGCTGGCGATGGATTTGCACGATTCTGTGTGATGTTTAGCTTTAGGGGCTGTGGAACTCTGTTTTCTGGTGGTTTGAAGGATTGTTGGTGGTGATTTGTGCTGGGCAAGTCTGATTTGGTGTTTTTAAAGATTTATGACATAGTTTTGGTGTAGTGCAGCATAAATTGCTTTTATTTTTCTTTGATTTTGAAGTATTTAGAGTACATTTGGTGTTTGCACATTTGGGCAATTTTGGTTTTGGCATCTTCAAATGGTTTGGAGCAATGTTTGGCGAATTCTGATGTCTTCATGTGAGTTGGAGCATAGTTTGGCATGACTTGTGTTTGCACAAGTCTAATTTGGTGAGGCTATCTTCAATATAAAGTGGTTTGGACCATTAATTTGGCTGTGTGACTTGCTTTAATGTCTTGGAATTGGCTTCAATGAATACAACTCAGGGGCAACACGGTTTGTGATAGTATTGATCGATTTGTCATAATTCAAACCATAGGTGTTGGTAATTTTGAGCACTAGCTAGGAAGTTCAGGGAGTAGCTCAAGGGAAGTTAACAAAAGACTTCTGGAAGTTGTGTCGTTTGTGCCGAGGAGAACAACTAGAAGAAGGTCGAGGGAGCAACCAGGGATAGTTAGTCGAAGACTTCTAGGAATTGTAGCCACTGAGATTTTGACATTATTTTTGGGGTTTGAGTGTTGGCATTTAGGGGGAGTTGTTCGCATGCAGTGTTTATTGCAAGGCATTCTTGGAGTTTGAAGTTCAAGTTCTCTTCAGTTTTATTGTGTTTATTTTTTAGAATTAAAATTTATGTAACAAGCTTAACCTTTGTAAGCTCAGCTTGAGGGGGAGTGTTAGAAAGTAATGTTAATAATTAGGTTATTAGGTTATTGATACACCCTTAGCCCAAGTGTACAGGAGAAGGAAGCATAAGCTGGGTTCTCATGGGCCTTAGAATAGGGCTGATTTTGTTGTACCTAAACCTAAACTTGAGAATAAGACTGATTTTATTGGGCCTAAGGGCCTAAACCCTAAACTTGAGAATAGGGCTGATTTTATTGGGCCTAAACCCTAATCCTAAAAT
>JANHAO010011548.1:0-16892 GCA_026873985.1 Saraca asoca | reverse complement strand
TCCTTGGGTTTGACCTGGGTTGTCTATGCTACAAGTTAGTTTAGGTAGCTTCAGTTTATAAATTTCTAATTTGACGGCTTCGACAAACCGCTTATCATTAGACAATTTCGACAGACTTTATTAGTGATTTGGCAAAGGCAATTTCTGCCATTCGCATGTTAGCAAAGATGATGTAGTTTAGCATAGTTTAACTTGTCTTCATTTTTAAGATGATGATTTGCATAAAAAAAATTAAAGGTAGTAAAATGAACACATTAATAATTGAAGTAAGATAAAAAAAATAAAGGTCAAAGAGAATAAAACACATTTAATATAACCTTCAAGTCAAAAGGATGATTTGTTCTAAAGTTTCAATAATCTAACGATTGGCCTTTGAATACTTTTCTATCTCCATTTTCTTTGGAGCAGAATGAGGCTTCAACTAGATGACAAGAAGTAATGGCTCCCCCAATTGTTCAACCAACAGGGAGAGCCATTTCTAGAAAACACTCTAAGAAGAATTCCTTCCAAGAATAGATGTTGGAATGGTTGTTGGGAACAAGGATTCAACATATTCTCTGTGTGAGGTAAATTCAAGTCTTAGATCCTTTCATGGAATAACTAAAGAAATAAAAGAAATGGGAATGGATGCCCAAAGATTTTTGACTTCATAGATAGTCTCCAATAACTCTAAAGATGCCTAAGCATTAAAACTTAACTGCGTGGGACATACATTCATAAATTTAAAAAATTGTTGTTGAAATGAAGAAAAAGGATGCAAGGCCTTAACATTTTTAATTATATGACCATAGAAGATGAAAAATTATTATGAATTATGATTGCAAATAGTGCTCTTCTCATCTGCGACTTCAAAGATTAGGTTTGGATGGTCATTTTCATTATGATGATCATTTTGAAGATTATCCAAAGTTTCTAGTTTGTCCTATGGTTCCATGACACTAATACATGGGACTTTTGGGTTCATGCAACCTAAATCTTGATTTTGACTAGGGTCTTGAAAAGTTACAAGATTGGATGGAATGATTTTAGAAGAATTAATCATGATAACTATAGATAAGAATATATCTCAAAACTTAAGTTTTTTTTTTTTTAGGATTTGAATTTTCCCAATTGAACAAAATAGAATATGAGTAACAAATAACTAAAGAAATGAAAGAATTGACAAGGGAATACTTACAAACAATGTCTAAATGATTAAGTTGAGAGCAACGATGAGAACATCTTGAAGAAGAAGAAAGACTTGAGTGCAAGAAAACTTTGATATTATTGAAGGAATACAATAGGTGTTGATTTAGGGAAAAAATGACTTTATAAGTGAAGAAAACTTTAAATAAATGGACATGATTAAAGGATTTTAATAGATCAAATTAATTCTTATGGGGATCATGACATTAATTTCTCCAGCCATTTCACTCATAAGTGTTAAGCTCAAGGTAATCATGATTAGGGGGCTTACATCTTGAGCATAGTCAAGCAAGCATTTAAGGAATAAGTATTTAATGAAATTGTGAATAATAAATAAGTAGACCAAAAGTGATGACTAAAATTGTCACGACCTAAATTCTTGACCATGATCGGCTTGAGTATCAACTTTTCAATTAATAATCACTAGCATATAATCTATTTTATCATGCATTTCTATTCATGCTTGCTTCAATAATTCCTAAACATTTTTAATTAGGTTCATTTCATTCCTTGTGAAATCACAAACTCATGAGGAGGGAAACTAATTCATTGAAATATATATATATACATATACATATATTTGGATAAGGTACAAGGACATTGTCCATTAAGGCACATGTCCATTTAACAATAGTATTCATGGTTATTCAACAACTTCCTAAAACTTACATACATTTCACCGGCCAACTTTATGAGTCATTCTTCTCTAACTCCCTGTATCCTTTCAAGAGCAAGCAAAAAAAAGTTAGTTTAACTTATAACTTGTAAGGGATCAAAAGTATAGGTTAGACTAACTATGTCCTCAAGAACCCTATGGCCATGCTACTTACAATTTCAAAAGCTTAGCAAAAAATAGATGGGAGATCCCTCAAAGATTAAACCATCCTAAGACCATCATCAGTAATACATTTGGGGTTTGCAAAGGAATGATTTTCACATCATGTAAAACCTCATAGCTAGGTAAATTCAATAATTATATAATGCACTCTAATCTCATACATGTCTAATGGACTATTTATCATTATTCATCTTACTTTTCAGAGGTAGGTTTAGTTGTTATATCTTGAGAATCTGAAAAAAAAAAAAAAATCTGTAGAAGAATGAGTCTAAGACTCTGTGAGATAATCCTTACCAAACTCATGAACTTTTCCAATAATAAACAACACATGTATTTACACATCACAATTATATGATTAATTTATATACCAGGTTCTATAAACAAGCAGTTAAGTTTCTGAGACTGATCTTTGCATAATATCATATCATCTTATCCATAACACATTGTAATGAATCATGGGTTCTTATGGCTTCAAGTTATCATTATTATCATCATATGGTTAAGTCACATTAAATCACATTTCAAGATTCCTTAAAATAACAATTCAGGTACATAATAATAAAAATAACAATTATAAACCTCCTTGTTGCTTTGTTTTAACCTTATTCCACACAAGCCCAACCCAATCCCTTAAGGCTCCCACCTTATACCACTCTTCATATTGGAAAGCATAGATATGGGATCCGGTTCATTTTCCCCATCTTATCTTATCAAACACATCTCATCATCATCAATCATCATTCCATAATCATCAATCACATTTCATCATCATTAATCACAATTCATCTTATGTTTCATATGGAAATTCTTAAACTATAAACAATACCATCATTTCAATAATCATATCACATATTTGTATTTAATCTTAAATTCAATCACATGGATCATGATTTCCAATACCTTTACAATCACATATTTCAATCACATTGCCATGACAACTATTAATATTGCTATCATAGGATTATGTATATATAATAATTATATTCATTGATATTAGTTTATGAGTTACTTATATAGGGTTTATTAATTGATATACTTGAATTAGTTAGGTTTCATGAAATTAGTCCAAAGGAAATTAGGAATTTCTTAGGAATAAGTGAATTTTGAGCTAAAATGTATTCTGGAGGTGCGATTAGAATCGTAAGCATAATCATGGATGAAATTCGAGTAAAATTGTGATTACAATTATAGAATTCAAATATGAAAGGTTTGATTTGACTCAAGGAAATTTAGTTGCAAACGCAAGTCTGATGGCCCCAACCCTTCAGGAAGTCCAAATATAATCATGATTGGAATCGCAATTAGAATTGGAGAAGCAAAATTATGAAGATTTGATTCAAATTATGTAGAATTATGAAGAACAAGTGCTAACCTGAAGAATGAAAAGAAAGTGCAAGTTAGAGAAGAAAATTTGGATGAATAGTAGATGGGCTAAAGAAGAGGACAATGAAATGACTAAGGAGGGGCAAAATGGGAAAAAAATCAACTTAAGTCTTTGAATTTTCTTTTTAAATCAAGTTTCCTATCTTCTAAATTTCAAGTATGAATTTGACTTACTCATTGATTGTTAGCTATCATGAAATTTTAACACAAGTTAACTAAGTTAATTACCTTCATAACAGCTATAATTTTACACCCACTGGGCATTTGTAGCCCTACTTTTTGATCTTTCCAAAGTATATCAAAAATTAATTTCCCCCTAACACAAATTTTGCTCCATAAGCTTTCAAATTGGAAATTTAGATGAAGGTTCCTTAAATTTATATAATCTATTTCTATCATATTTAGACACTCTATGTTTCAAAATTTACAGTTTTAGAATTCTCAAAAATTTCAAATTCCTTTTTTTAGATTTTTCAAAAAGCCATTTTATTGTCAAAATTAATTTTAGAAAATTCGGGGTATTACAATTCTCCCCCTTAAAAGAAATTGTCCTCAAATTCTAAATAGCGATAGTAACTTAGCTAGAGCAAACTAATAATTATGAATAAGATTTTGTATTAAGTAATTATTGTAGTCATCTTTAACTAAATAAATAGGGATATTTTTCTTGCATATCAGCTTCCCTTTTCCCATATAGCTTTTCATTCATCATGTCGTCCCTACATCACTTCAACCATGGAACTTCTCTTGATCTTAGCTTTCAAACTTGCAGATTGAGAATAGCTATTGGTTGCTCTTTATAGGTCAATTTAGTATCTAGTTGAATTGGTTCTTTTTTTATGATATGGGAATAATCCGAAACATACTTCCTTAACATGGAGACATGAAATACTGGGTGGATTCCTTGTATCTCAACTGACAATTCCAATTGATATGCTACAGCTCCCAGACATTTAATAATTCTAAATAATCCCACATTTTGCAATATTAACTTCCTTTTTTTTTTGCCAAATTGCATAATTCCTTTCATAGGTGACATTTTAAGAAACACTTGATTGTCAACCTCGAACTCTAGGTCATTTCTCCTATTATTCAAGTATAAATTCTATCGGCCTTGAGCTACCTTCATTTGATTGTGAATTAATTTCACCTTATCAATGATGTCTACTACATGATCTAGCCCCATTAACTTCATGTCTTCAGGTTTAAGCCAACCATTAGAAATTTACATTGTCTCCTATATAACACCTCAAACAATGTCATTTCAATACTTGATTGGTAACTATTATTGTAAGAAAATTCAATAAGTAGCAAATATCTCTCTCACCTTCTTTCAAACTCCATTACACATACCCGAAGCATATCTTCTAGAATTTGGATCATTCACTCTAACTGACCATTAGTTTGTGGATGAATAATAGTGTTAAATTGTAGTTAAGTACCCAGCACTTGATTAAATGACTACTAGAAGTACGAAGTAAATTGGGTAACATAATCCAAGATAATCACCAATCGCATACCATGCAAATGGACTATTCGATCAAGGTATACTTGTGCATATTGATAGCCAAATAAGTCGTCTTAACTAGCAAGAAATGGGCTAGCTTAGTCAAGTAATCAATGGGACCCAAATTGAATCATTATAATCCTTCAATGATTTTGGCAATCCAATTGAGAAATCCATTGTAATACTTTCACATTTCCATTCTGAAATCTTAATGGATTGGTGCAGTCCTACTAATCACTAATGTTCCTCCTTCACCTGCTGACATGTAAGGCACTTAGTTACATATTCTAGCACATCATGTTTCATGCCTTCCCACTAGAGCACGTCTTTCAAATCATGGTACATTTTATTCATTCCTAAGTGCATCATATATGATAAGTTATGAGCCTAATGTAGTAAATCACCATGAACCCATAATCATCTTTCTTTTCTAAGCACTCTTGCCTCTTCAATTGCAAATGTGAGTTCGATTCTATTTCTACTCTTTTCCTGAGAATCACATATTGTGGATCTTGTTTTTAAGCTTCCTTAACACTATTAACTATCACTAATTGTACTATCATATAAGCTAGAATCAAGGTATGGTCTGGAACTTGTAGCCACATGCCAAGCTTTTAGAATTCTAGGTAAAAACACATCAACTTTTCTTCTTTAAAAAGAAGATGAGCTAAGCTACTTGTCGATTTGTGACTCATAGCATTTGCCATTACATTCTCTCTTCAAAAATGATACATTATCAAACATTTGTAGTCCTTTACCAATTCCATACACCTTATTGCCAAAGATTAAGATCCTTCTGTTTGAATATGTATTTCAAACTTTTGTGGTCTATATAAATTTCACATGTTGTTCCATATAGTGTTTTTAGATTTTCAACACAAAGACTATGACTGTCATTTTCAAATCGCAAGTAAGGTAGTTCTACTCATGTTTCTTCAATTGCCACGATGCATACGCGATTACTTTTCCATTTTACATTAACATCATCCCAATCCAATTCACAAGGCATTGTAACATATAGCTACTTGATCTTAATGGCAATACCGACATTAGGGCCGTTGTCAAGCATTTCTTTAACTTTTGGAAGCTTTCTTCACAGTTAGGAGTCCATTCAAATCGTAATGCCTTCTGAGTAAACTTAGTTAATGGTGCAGAAATATTAAAGAAATCTTTGACAAATTTCTAGTAATATTTGGCTAATCCCAAGAAACTTCATATTTCCATAATCGTCGTGGGTTTAGGCCAATTTTTTACAACTTCTATTTTTTAAGGATCAACTTGTATCCTTTCTTGTGACACTACATGACCAAGGAATCTTACACTAGTAACCTAAAATTCACATTTGGAGAACTTTGCATAAAGTATATGTTCTTGCAATGTCTATAACATTATCCTTAAGTGTTGGTCATGCTCTTCCTTACTTTTGGAGTATACCAAGATATCATCTATAAATACCACTACGAACTTGTCCAGATATAGTTTAAAGACTTGATTCATTAAGGTTATGAAAGTAGCTGGAGTGTTCGTTAAGCCAAATGATGTGTTTGTAACATATCCAAAAGGAAATCTTGGGCACATCTTCTTTATGAATCTTCAGCTAATGGTACCCTAACCTCAAATCTACTTTCGAGAAGTATCTTGCTCCTAGTCGCTGATCAAACAGATCATCGGTATGTAGGAGAGGATATTTATTCTTGATAGTCACCTTATTCAAATAGCGATAATAAATACACAATTGCAACATTTCATTTTTCTTTTTCACAAAAAGTACAGGTACTCCCCATGGTGAAATACTCAAGTGAATAAGGCCTCTGTTAATTAACTCTTGGAGTTAAGTTTTCAATTCTTTCAATTCTAAGGGTGCCATCTAATACGAAGGGATGGAAATAGGTTATGTTAGGCATGAGATCAATAGTAAACTCAATTTCCCTATCTGATAGCAATCTGAGTAGCTCGTTAGGAAACATGTCAAGAAATTTTGTATTACCAAAACTTCACTCGAATTTGGAACAATTTGATTTAGGTCTTGTACTCCAGCTAATAAAGTTGTGCACCCCTTGTTCAACAACTTCCAAGCTTGCATGCTTGAAATCAACCTAGTTATCTTAGCTACTCATTCTTCTTGAAACATTATAGGAGAATATTCAACCATATGAAAAGTAACCATCTTATCAAAATAGTTCACGCATGCATGGTACTAAGACAACCAATCTATACCAAAAATTATGTCATAGTCAACCATATCTAATAGAACTAAGTTTGCAAACACTTGCTTATCCTTTATTGTCATAACACAATTTTTAAACAAATGATCGGCTAGAAGAGTCTTACCAATTAGAGTCATCACTATCAAGGATGACTCTAGCGATTCACAGGATTCATTTAGCAAGATAGTAAATTTCTTTACGATAAATGAGTGAGTAGCTTCAAGGTCAAACAATACTTGAGCTTGTAGGTTATGTATTTTCAAAGCACCTGAGACAATAACATTTGATGATTATGGCTTCACTAGTGTTTCTCCCTCAGTTCCCTCTTCTTTCACTCTTACTTGCTGCTATTGGTGCCTTCATCGAAGCTATAATTTGGGTTGCTAGCTAATTCTGAGGTATGGCTTGGTAATTTGCACCGTATCTAGACACACTCATGTTCACAGGATATTCCCTCACTCTATGACCTGGTTAATCGCATTGAAAACACCCCCATCATATTTCTCCAACAAGCTCCATAATGATTCATGTTACAAATCTTACATCAGGACACATTAGCATTAAAATTCCCTAGACTCTAGGATGTATTCCTCCTATAATAGGGAATAAAAATAGTCAAAATTGATTGGCCTCCCTATTTCTTCTTACAGATGGATTTTGCAATCGGGGTGATCTATAAAGATTTCCTCTCCACCCACTAGGTGGTGCTTCATGTTCTAGAGTTGGTCTACCACTCGATACAATATTGGTTCCTTTAGTTCAGTCTCTTTTCTTACTACTGGAAGATATTTCCCTCTCACGACGTTCTTTAAACCTTAATTCCACCTGCAAGACTTAGTTTATGGCTTGTTGATATGTCATGTCTGGATCAACTTTATCATAATCAAAATAGTAGTCCCGAAGCCCTTGCACAAATCTTTCCATCATCATAGCCTCATTGGGGATCAAATAGGTAGTATATCGAGAGAGTTAAGTGAATTAGGTATCAGACTTGCTCACAGACATATTTTTTTATCTTAGATTTTGAAACTTTAAAGCATTTGCTTGCTGGACACAGGGATGAAGGAATCTATGAATAAAAGCTTCTTAGAACATTACCTAAGTCAATGATTCTGCATCAATAGCTCACCCTTCAATAGTTCCCACATACTAATAATGTACCAAATCATCCAATTGATACCCTATCAATTCTACCAGTATAAGGTTTAGAGCACTATAGTATGCTTCCATACCTTTCAATTTGGTCCACAAATCGATATGGATCCATAAAAAGACCTTAATGGATCCTTATGGCTGGGGTGGGGTTTAAACATGTCATGCAAGTAAGGATCCTTGTGACTCGTGTAGTAATTGGAGAAGCAATAGATTAGTTCCAAAATTTGTCATTGTTATACTGTTATTGCCTAGTTTTAATGATTTTAATAGTTTCTTTAGCATTGGAGGTCACACCTTTAAGCATTACCTTATTACTTACAAACCAAATAATACCTAAAGTGATGACTAGTGGGCATAAGAGATCCTTAATAACATGAGGATGATATACACTAGCTTGAAAGCATGTTTGAATCCAAGTGATGACATTTTATGGATGGAAAAGCTCTGTCTTAATAGACAAAGTTGATCCAAACCACACTGCTCTAGAAAAAGTACATTGTAAGAACACATAATTAGTTATCACTTTATAAGTGTGACATAAAGGGCATGAAGTGGGTACTTGTACATGTCTACTATGTAACAAGGTTGAAACTGGAAGAATGTGGTTACATAGTTTCCATAAGAATACTTGAACTCTGAGGTAAGAGAAGAGACCATAAAACCTTCCAAGGGAACTAAGATTGAGCTTGACATGAATCCATAGATTGAATTAACACCTGGTAACCTACTTTGACAATATAATAGCCATTGGCTGATACTGTCTAGGCTAAGCAGTTTAGAGCTCCATAAAAGGAGATTGGTGTATTGTAAATCTTTCTTTGATTTTCTATGCTAAAGGCAGCCTAAATCTTTTCATTATTCTATTCTCCATTAGAATGAAGTCTTAGGTCTTGAACTATTTGTAGATGCTATGGAAGAGGACTTGCAATTAGCCACCATAATTTGCTTCAAAGAGGAATTTTTGCTCTTGATCCTACATTCCAGCTAAGATGAGATGTAATGAACGGAGCAGTAGTTTGGATTGTTTTTCACTTCCAAGTAGCATCAGAGTGTTGGTTGTCAAAATTCTTTAGATTTCGCCTCTTATATTTTTGTGTAATTACCTAATTCATCACATTTTATGGCTCAAATAAAACTCTCTAGAGTTGCTTGGAAAGCAAAGCCTCCTTCATAGGAGTAAGCTTTAAAATTCCCAAACCTTATTAGGAAATCGGATTTGTGAGTTTAAATTTTATGCTGGTTATCCATCTTTCCCTATCTAGAATCCACAAATAAGGTTATTTGACTCTTGCTTCTATGTTTTGGAATAAGAGTTGTGGAAAAATGATACATTGGTAAGGTCTGGAAGATAGATTTGCATAAGGTAAGTCTTTTAACTTGTAATAACATCTTGGCTTTCTAACCTTGTAGTTTTTTCCTCACATTTTCCATAGTTTCTTTTCTAATCTCTCTTTTCCTTATTTAGTCATCCATATATGTACCTAAATATTTCTTAAACTTCTGCACTAGCTTAACCCTTAAAGTACTAGCCATTAGCTTTTTAAAATGTCTAAAAGTGTTTTGGACTAAACCATACCTTTGGTTTACTTTTGTTTACTATGAGGCTAGATCGTAACTAAAATTTGTAAATAATATTATTGATATACTGACAACTTTTTGCATCAGCTTGGAAGAAAAGGACCGGATCATCAACATATAATAGGTGATTGATGGATGGAGCAGTCCTACTTACTTTGATGCCCTAAATGTGTCCTTCTATCTCAGTTTTATTGAGCATACAAAATAATATATTATCTCCTAAAATGAACATGTAAAGGGATAAAGGGTCCCTTTGCCTTAAACCTCTAGTTGGGTAGAAAATATTTGTTTACTCTCTGTTCATAATTACTTTATAAGTCATTGTTTTGACATATGAATGGATCAATTGGATCTATTAAGGACCTAAATGATAAAATCCCATCACATGTAGACATAAGCCTTATGAAAGTCAACTTTCATTGTAACACAATGATATTTCTAGTTGGTGCACTTTCTCATGTACTGGATTTGTTTTGAAGTCAATATTACGTTATCAGATATCAATCTTCCCATGACAAAGACATTTTGACATGGGGAGATGGCATCTTTGAGGACTTGTTAAAGTTTTAAAACTAATGCCTAAGATGTGAACTTGTAAGCCACATGATAGAGGCTAATTGGCCTATAGTCAGCATAAGATTCCTGAATTTTCCTTTTAGAAAGCAAGCATATCATGGTTTGATTTGGTTGCTTTAGTAAATAACCTATATTAAAAAATGATTAGATTATTGTTATTACATTTTGCCTTATAATATGCCAGAATTGTAGTAGAATCTAACTGTAAATCCATCTGATCCTGGTACATTATTAGGGTTCAATTTGAAAATCATCTCCCTGAGCTCATCTAGAGAGAAAGGTTATATGATGTGTTAAATATGCTCTTGAGTCAATTTCAAAACTAGGCACTCCTCCATATTAGTATCTATTACTACATTGGCTTAAATAGAAAAAAATTGTTGGAAATGAGACATGGCCAGTGTTTTAATTGCACCAGGCTTATTATGCTAAACACTATTGATGTCTTTGATGCTATTTATTCTATTTTTACTTCTTTTTCAAGTTACAACTAAATGGAAAATTTTGGTACTTCTATCTCCAATTGGTGAGCTTTCTAGACTCAAGTATTTCTTGGAAGTGCAATAGATATTCAAGCTTATGCCTAGTTTCTCTTTCCATTGTGTGATCATAGCTTTGCTATTGTTGCAAACTTTCTGGTCTATGCTCCAGTTGATTTATCTATTTTTGTACTTGTTTAAAGTAATTTTTATCCCACTGGATTAAAGCATTTCTAGTGACATTTAATTTACCAACTAGTTTACATGTTATTAAACTTGTATACTGAGCATGCCATGCTTGTTGAATGACTTCATTCCATTGGTTATTAGTGAGCCACACATTTTTAAACTCAAACACATGCCTTTTATAGTACAATGCCATGTAAGTATTAAGTAGTATTGGGCTATAACTAGATGTAGCTATTGGAAGACAATGGACTAAGGAATCAGGATATAGGGAAAGCCATCATTCATTACATAAACCTTTGTCAAGTTTTTCCATTACAAGCATATTTCATTCCCTATTATTTGCCTAGGTAAACCACATTCCACAAGATTTGAGTTTAAGAAGTCTATTAAAATAAAAACATTCTAGAAATCCTTGGCATCATCTAACCTAGAGCAAAAGCTCTGCTTATCAGCTACATAGAGAACTTGGTTAAAATCTTTAGTAAACAACTAGCATTGATGCATCTAACTACTTATGCTCTTACTAAATTCCTAAAGCTTGTGCCAATGAGCAAAATGTGGTGGCCCATATAAACTAGTATTTTAGATATATGATGAGTTAGGCTAAGTCAATTGTAGGTGGATCTAATTCTAAGTAATTTCCATATGCCTAACTAGTAAGCCTACTTCCCAAGCACAAATGAATCCACCCCTGTAACCATCACATCCATTCCAATGACATCTTCAAAACCTAGGGAAGTCAAAAGCTTTAAAACCTATTACATTATTTTTAAAGTCTAAAAGAAAAACAACAAGTCAACATTGTGCTTTTTCATACGCTATTTAACCCTTTGGACTATCAAGGGGCAACCCAAATCTCAAATGTTCTGGGCTATGCTTTTCATGGGATCTAAGGAAGCTACTGTGGTATAGCTTTCTTGAACCCCAACTAAATAGTTAAAAATAAACTAATCACTTCTATTTGGACTTCTTTACGATAAGGATCTTAGATTGCAGTTTCATTTAAAAATCCTTCGGATTGATCATAAACATCCATTGATATGAAATCTGGTAGCTCAACCTGATTATTAGATCCTTTCTTCTTCTTTTTAGTTAAACAAGTTTAGAATATTCCTCTAATACTTTTTTTCTTAGTCTATTCAATTAGTATTATCCTAGATGTCTGAGCCAGAACATTGTCAGTAGTGATGCATTTTTTTGGGCTAGACAGCATGGTCTGATTAAAATGTTAAGTGCTTGAAGTAGAAACTTGTGCATCCACCATATCCTTATATCTTCTTTTTCTAATGCATTCCTTAAAAGGTGAAGACACATCATGGTTCATGATAATAGTATTCTCAATATGTGCACTTGTTGGTTCATCAGTGACTATATTTGAAATGCTTAAATTAGCCTGTTTAAATGAGATCATAAGCATATTTTAGGGTCTAAGGCCTATGAGTTTGGAAAATAAAAGCCATAGTGTAATGGCAAAAAACCAATTCAAAGGGTCTAAAGCAAAAGGGCTAGTTGTTGCAGGCTTGTAAAGTAATGACTGGTTATATAGGTGAAATTTGGGGTTAAAGATATAAGACCAAGGGTCAAATGGATAACAGATTGGCCATTGGTTATACATGCTATAAATAATCCTAAAACTTAGCCATGGGTGAAAGTTTGATGCACCCAACTTGCTAGCATGTGGGTTAAATCATTTTAACCCAATATATAGTCCCATTCAAGTATAGGCACTAAGTCTCACCCCATTAGAGGAATGGCATCTTGTGTTGCTCCTAATGGGTTGTTTTCCACCTCAAAGCCCTCTGCATTAAAAGTGACATTAAAGTGCATCGAGTAAGTTCTAAGTTCAGCATTCCTATTGGATTTGGCATCCCTAATAAGAACCCATCCGCCATTTGTCAAGAAAATTTTGTCAACATGGAAATTAATGTGTCTTAGAGTATAAGTTGGGCATAGTTGATTATCCTCCTCAGATTTTGCAATGATAGTTAGGAATTGGGGGGTAATTTAAAAGTTGTCCTAAGTTATGAACATTTTATCCATCATATCCATTTTGTCTAGTCTGAGCTTGCTGGTTTGTCTTATCCCCATGTTCCCCTTCCTTCAAAGTCTTTCTCTAACCATTGTGGGACAAGTATGTCACCCTCATCTGGTGTTAGTTTAGATATAGTGGATGGTGAAGAATATATAGGGTTATAGGAGATCAACTCAAGATTTTCATTGACATTAGCCTTCCTAACATCATAAGAGTGATATTATATCATGTCACCTTCATATATCTAAGAAATTAGAGTAGTTCTTTGGGATGGGTGATTAGCAAATGCACATGCATCATTTACAAAATGCATTTCATTAAGTTTCACACTTATTCCTAGATTAAATAAGTGTTTACTTCTATGCATTTTCCTATAGACAATTGATGAAATTTGTTTAGGTGTCCTCATACAAGTGTTTGATTTATGGCCTAATCTACCACAAGAAAAGTAGTATCTAAATACACACTCATATGTACATTGAATCTATACAAGAGAATTGTCATCTAGTCAAAGCAGAAACCCCTGAACAGAGGCAAGTTTTTTAGGAAAATTGTTGGTGAATCAACCCGATCAATAGGGCTTATAATAGAACCATGGTATTAAGCAAAGTCCAAAGTTTGGTAGTCCAGTGAAAGCCCCTAGATTTAAAGCCAAATTGAGATTTCTGCAACATGCTACTGATTCAGTCGAATGTTTGGCCTCTAATGGTTAAACACCAGTAAGACTCCTTGAACTGCCTAAAGACCATTTGCATAAACATACTCTGTCATCCTCTTGCTCAAAACGAATGACATAAAACTAATCTTCCTGGCCAATAACTTGAAATGCACCACACAAGTCCCATGCATTTCTCAAAATTTTATGTATACTTCGAGGTGAAATGAATCTTTCATCCAGTAAATATCCTATAAGACATCTTCCCTATCTAGCTTTGCTTTCAGCTAAAACTTGTGGGTTTGGTTTCATTATGGGGCCTCATTCGGGTCTGGTAAAAATTTCCTCCTACATGTCTTCCTCTTTGACTTCCAAATCAACTTCAGAGTCTGAATGTGAGTCTGACCATCCCATTTCTCTGTATATCAACGTGATGAAGAAGTTTAGCTTGCATTTAAAGTTTAGTGGTAAAAACTTTACCAACAATGAGAAAAAGTATAGCAAATCATATAAGGAAATGTGATCAAGAAACTTGAATAAAGTGAGAAAAAGTGAGGAATTTGAGAAAAGGAAAGTTGGATTTGTAGGGAATAAGGCGGTCGAGATTTTTTGGTACAATAGACAAGCTACTCATGAGTTCTCAATTTGAGTGTTTTGGTTCCTACTTATGGGATATTCATTAAACTTAGAATTCTATCACCATATAATTTAGTTGAAATCCATTCTTCATATAGACATTATTACTATGATAGTATTTGATGATTAATTATAAAAAAGTGTTTTAAGATTGTGCCTTGTTATTAATGAAAAAAAGACCTACATTGAAGTGAACCAAGACTCTCAATTAGACGTTTGTCCCAAAGTCGAAGTGCGTCTCATGTCTTCTCTCCTTAACCTAATTTGACACTGCATTTACTCCTAAAAGTACTTTCATATTTCTTAATATAATCGTAGTGGAAAATTTCCTATATCTACTATAGAATCTTTATTAATGAACCAATATTCTACAATTTTTTCAGCCAAAAAACATATACAATGGGATCAACTCACAAGGAATCATGTATTAAAAATGCATTAAATTCTATTCCATTCTTGGAAAAAAAATGTAGGAAAACATGCATTATATCCTTATGTGATATGATCATATTTTCAATTTATCCACCTATAATTTAAAGTGTCGCAAAAAGACAACTTATATTTTGTACTATTAACACTTTACTTACCTATACTAATTTTCCATCCAAATCTAATAAATTTTGTCATATGTTAGTTACATGCCCCCTAATTAGCACTAATTTGACCCTAATTGCACCTTCATTGTTCCTAATTTCCTCTTTTGTCTAAATCTGAAACCAAAATTTTTTTGCATAGATTAAAAATAAATTCTTCTTTAGGGTTTTAGAAGAAGAGAAAGTTGGAAACAATAGGGTGAAATTAAGATCAAATTAGGTAGAGGAGAAAATTAACAACAATTGGGTGAAATTCAAATTGGGTATCATGTGACTAACATATAATAAAATTCATTAGATTTGAATGGAAAATTAATACAAGTGGGTGAAGTGTTAACAGTGCAAACCACAAGTTGCCTTTTTGTAACACTTTAAACCATGGGTGGGTAATTTAAAGATAGGACTATACCACATGTGGGTAATGTGTAATTTTTCTAAAAATGTATTAGTACATATTTGTAGGAAGTATTAAATTTTTCATGCTTCTTGTAATTTTTGTAGATACTATTGTAATTCTTTTAAATGTTGAAAGTCTTTGTGTTACATTTACTAGAAAGATATAATAATAAGTTAAATTAGTGTAAACTATATATTGATTAAGGCCCTCATTTGATAAGTGCCGATAGTATAAGAATTATAAGATAATATAATATAGATATGAATAGTATATGTAATACCCCAAATTTTTTAAAATCAATTTTGACAATAAATAAGAAAAATAAAATTTTGAGGAATTCAAAATTATAGATCTAAAGAATTCAATGGATCACAATCAAATAATCACATTGTAATTCATAAAAATGGTAAGAATCACTCACCTAGGTGGCTAAGAACAAAAGATCAAGATGATCCATAAGAGTTTTTCAATGCTCTTCATGAACAAGAAGAAGAGCATGTTAAATTCTTAGATTTTCAAGGTTTTTTTTTTCATCAATTAGCCATACACCATTAGATTATAGTTTCATTCCATAGAAACAAGCTATGGGTTTATGAGATGAATAGTAAAATAAATAGTAACTTTTGAATTAAAAAAATTCATAACTCAAATTATACTTAATGAATCAACAAAATTTTGGTAATAAGAAGAAGAAGAAGAGAGGAAGTAGCGATGAAAATATGGGAAATTAATATGAAGAGATAAAATACTTACTTGAAGAGAGAGGAAGTGTACAGAAAGAGTAAGTTTGCTTATTGAAGATGAAGTGTGGGTTGCATGGAATGCAACCGAGGAAAGGGTAGAGAAGGAAAAGGTAGCCAACCCCTTTGAGGGCAAAATGGAAAAATTTGAGTCAACTTTGTCTTTGACTCTTCCTTCATTTTAGTAATTTTTTCTATTTCCTCAGTTTTAAGTCCAAAATTAACATATTCACTCACTACAAAAAAAATTGTATTTAGTGACGATTTTTTTATGCATTTAGTGGTGGTTATAACCATCACTAATGCAGTTCGTGACGATTTTCGAAATCGCTGCAAATTCATGTATCGAAAAGTATTTAACGACGATTTTTAAAACCACTAGGAAAGTAAACATAGCGACGATTTTTCAAAAAAATTTAAAAAAATATTAATTTTTGAGGATATTTTTGTTGTATTTAGCGACGTTTTTTAAATTTTTTTTTAAAATATTAATTTTTGTGATGATTTTTACTGCATTTAATGGTGATTTTTCAATTTTTTTTAAAAAATTATTTTTATAGTAGTTTTCATTATATTTAATGACGATTTTTTTTTTTATATTTAGTGACAGTTTTATAAATTTTTTTAAAAAATTATTTTTTTGACAATCCACTGTTTAAACACCATTTCATTAGCATATACCAACATTGGAGAGGTGTAGAGCACAAACAAAACTAAATGCCACTATAATGTCCAAGGGACC
>JANHAO010011547.1:0-16892 GCA_026873985.1 Saraca asoca | reverse complement strand
ATTAATCATGACCTGTGCAGTTGAGTAAATAGAAGTACTTGATATTACTGTTATTAGGAGATACATTTTTTATATTTGGTGCCACACATTGCAGCTGCACTCGTAATGTAATGTAAAAGAAACTGTTTATGTCATTTTTATCTTGGTGTTAGAAAATATTATTATAATATAACGATTAATATTAATAATGTTAAAAATTACTATGTATCAGGATTGATTTTAAATGTTGTATAAATGTAAGTACAATTTAATTGTGATAAAGTGGTCTACTCAATTACAAGACTGAGACATGTAAGAGTGAGATGTCTAGCTTGTTGCATGTGAAATATACATGGATTTAATTAACATAATTAATTATTTATATTTATTTTAGGGATTATGCTTCGTTGTAAAAAAAAATTGTTTTAATAAGACTCTTGTAAGTTTTGTGAAAAATTCATACTTTTTACAACCTTTTCATTAAAAATTAATTTTTATATAAAAATGAAAAAATTATTGAAAATTTTTTAATGTAATTTTAAATGGAGTTGTAAATTTTTGCGTATTTGTTACACAAAATTTATACATACATGCAGTTGCAAGACTTTGGCATTTTGTTTTGATAGATAATATTTTTCTTAAGAATAATTTTATTTATTTGTATTTATAGTTATAAAATATTAAAATAATAAAATATATTTTATTTATTAAATATTATATGTAAAAAATATGACAGAAAATAAGGGTCTGTTTGGCGGTTTATTTTTTTTTTTAGAAAATAGTTTTTTTATTCTAAAAAATAAAAAAATCTGATTAGCAAATTGTTTTTAGAAGTTTGTAAAAAATTGTTTTGTAAAAGTATAAATGAAAAAATAATTTTTAGAAAGCATCATTTAAGTATTTTTTTTGTTTTTGTGTAAAATTATTTTCAGATTTCTTCAAAAACAATGAGAATATTTATTTTTATTAATGATAAAATTGTAAATAATACTAAATATATTTCAATTTTTTTCAAAAATAAGAAAAATATTTATTGTCAAAATTTACAATCAAACAAGTTTTTTATTCTTTTGTTTTTAAAAAATAGTTTTTAGAATTATTTTTTTAAAAAATACTTTTGAAAAATAATAAAATAAAAACATTTGAAAATATTTTTAAACAGGCTTTAATATTCCGTATTTTAGAGAAGAAATTTTTCCTCATTGCACATTGTCATAATATCATATGTAATTTTATTAACTACAAAATATATAAGTGATATAAAAATCTTTTATATATATGTAAATAAATGAAATTTTTTTTTACGATAAATATCTTTTGATAAAATAAATAAAACTTTTGCATTAAATTTGAGTAATTACAAGACAAATTAGCCTTATTTAAGTCTCCATACACATAAAAATTGAGGTATTAAAAAGAACAAGAAAGCTTCAAATCTGGAAAATCGGAAGCCCTATCCAGGACATGCATAACCAGAACTCCAAGAAGCGCATGCGCTTCCAAAACAGAATTTGCACTGCTGCTCTTCTTCCTTACAACATACAACCAACTACATATTCTCTCATCACTCTTGCTTTCAGGTGAGTTCCTTCTTTCCTACTAACTCATCTCTCTTGGACATACAACCACCAATTTGTGACAATTTTTACAATGTCAAATTTGGATATACATGAGTTAAGGGTTCTCTGTTTAGTTTAAAATAAGAGAGATTGATTTAATTCATATCATATAATGTGTCCATCAGTTTGGAATAATCAATTTAAAGGCAAATTACAAAACTATATATATATATATATATATATATATATATATATATATAAACTGATTTCTATTCATTAGTTTTGGCTGACAATAAAAATAATTTTATAATCAATTCAAACCATTAGTAATACTAATTTCTAATTCAATCAATTTAACCAACTAATGTGATCCGAAGTTCAAACTAGCGACCAATTTAAAGTCAAATTATGAAAAAAAAAATTAAAAATTAGTTTTAATTCATTGATTTTAATCGATTTAATTTGATTTGATTATAAAAATTGTTTTAGTCGACTCAAATCATCATTGATTTCCAATCTAATCGGTTTGATTGGACAATTCAATCTGATTTGTAAAATAATAATACCAGCATCTTGTCCCGGTCAATTTTTGGGTTTAATTAATGTTTTTTCTTATCTATTATGGGGTGTAGTCTACATGACATGATTTTGTGAAACAATAAAGAAATAAGATTTATCATCATACCAACTATAAGTTTAACACAGTAATTTATAAGCAGATAATAATCACGAGAATTAAAAGTTAAGCTTAAAGAATCACAATAGAAGACTTGTAAAATATCAAAATAATCAACACCTTGACTAGTAGTGTAGGGCAGCCCACTTTGTGTATTTTTCCTAAATGCCATAAACTGAGTGACAGCTTGAATTAAAGGTAACTATGCCCTACAACTTGGGGCAGTGCATGGGACATTGAGTCAAAGAGACACCCCCATTCTCCAATCCAAAAGGCAAAAAAGATGTGTATAAGTTTGTAACCCATAATCAATCAAGGAGGGGATGTTGGTAAATGGATAATGATTTTGTTTTCTTTTCTATCATTCCATCTTCAAGTCATTGAAATCACATAAAAAATTCTCGCATAAATTAAAAAAATAAATACAATAATAAATATAAATTCCATATATATTAATAAATTTCATAAATATTATGTTGATTTTTTTATTTACAGTGAATCAGATTAAAAAAATTTGAGAGAGAGAGAGAGAGAGAGAGTCCCAATCAGCAACAGCAAGGAATCTGTAACAGGCGAATGAATCATAAATAGCATAAAAAAATTTTAGCTTTCAAAAATTGAGGGACCCACTTGTGCTATGCATGCACTGCCGCGCTTGCTTGCTCGGTGGGTTCCTTGTGCTCTACATTATGACTCTGGTGATGTCAATTTTGCATGGTTTATGTTGTTTCAACCAACGGTACATCTTCCATTTTTTTTTTTTAACATCTTTCATAAGAGTATTCTTAATTTTCTGATTTTTTAATTAAAAATTATTAAGATAGTAAAAAATATTTTATTTATTTAATATTATATGTAGATAATATAATGAAAAATTGTATTACTATTTTAGAGAGAAAATTATTCTTTATTGTCATAACATTATATATTATTTTATTAAATAATAATTTTTATTATATATAAATAAATAAGGTTTTTCACGAAAAAATATATCAAAGAGAGAGCCTATTTTAATCAAATTTCAATATTCATCTTTTCTTTGTACTTCACAATTATTTGCACTTTCAAATTCAACCTCTTAATATGCCTTCCTCTCGGCCTTGCTCTCCTCTTAATTTATTACCTTACCAATAACATATGCTCTTTTAGGCTAAATAACTTACTAACTACTTTTTTAGGAAATTAGACCAATTTTGACTTACTTTTATACAATTAAAAAAAATCATATTTTTTAGTGGAGTGCAAAATATATATCTTTTAGTTACATAATAAGATTTTAGATAGTATCCTTAGAACTAGAGAATTTGTAAGGAAATTTGGTGCTATGGAAATCAAGATATTGGCAAAAGAAGAACTAAAATGTAATTTATTTATAACTATTTTGTATCAATTATGCATTTTTGTCATATTTTAGTGATGAGGAATCATTCTATTCAAATTATAATATCAATAATCCAAATATAACTTAAAACATTCCAGTTAGCATAAGCTTCAAAATATTAACATTTTCATATCACAATAACACAAAATCCTTGTTTTTGTGAACAATAATTGTTACAAAATGCGTAAACATAATAAATCATTTTCATATTTATTCATCATATAAAAATAAGATCATTAGTTCAAATAATGTAAATCAAGATAAAATGCATCATTTCATCACGACAAATCATTTTCATATGTATATGTAACATATAGTTAAACTTTCGAAACAAGTGAATATAGAAAAATATCATTATTCCAAAAATCATAATAATTTATATCATAAAATTATTTCATATAATAAATGGGATCTATCAAAAGAGTAGGATTATCTACTCAGCTTAGGGACTCTTTAAATAATCAAATTTTCCCCTCAAGAGAATTGATTAATATCACAAGAATGTCCCTCAAAGTGCTAGATTAGCCAACTTGAAAATTTGAGTCACTCAACTTATTTGGCTATAAACAGCATTAAAATCAATAGTTGAACTTAATTTTAAAGTCCTCTAATTAAGTACACTTATCTTCCTAACATTAAACATCAATATCTAAGCTAAAATTTTAAAATCAAGTAGTAGAGCCAC
Organism: Saraca asoca; assembly: GCA_026873985.1. Lineage (NCBI taxonomy): Eukaryota > Viridiplantae > Streptophyta > Magnoliopsida > Fabales > Fabaceae > Saraca > Saraca asoca. The sequence goes on along the minus strand of JANHAO010011547.1, from coordinate 12,612 downwards.
CTACTTGGATATTCAGTTGAAACTCAAAAATTTGATGCTGGTGTGATTGGTTTTTCAATGGGAGTATCACTGAAGCAATTTAACAAGAAAATTTCAACTTTCTTTAGCTTTGAAGTGTGAGGGTTTCAAGTAAGATCTTTTTGAAAACTTGAAGTATGATTAATATAAAATAAATCCGATACTTTAGGAATACTCACTGGTGTCTAAAGAGGCTATAGACAGCTCAATTCGAGCTGGATCGCCACAGGTGAGCTGATTTGCGCTCAGCTATGAAGAGCTAGAGGAAAAGGAAAATGAGTTGCTGCTAAGTTAGAAGAGAAGAGGCACCGGAGATCTGGAAGAAGGGAGGACAACAGCAGCTAGATCATGTCAATCGGTGAAGAGCTGAAGAAGAAAGGATGGTTAGCTAGTGACTGAGGTGTTCGTAGGAGCAGGGGAGGCTTTCAGCTGAAGCAGGTGCTAAGTTGTAAATGGACAGGCATACTAATAGTCAATGAGTAATTACCAAATTCTTTGATAGTATTTTGTGAAAAAAAAAAAATGATAGAGTTAACCTTAGTATCTTCAATTCATATTTAGTACAAGTTATGACATTCAAATAATACAGTCACACTCACTTACATTTTTCATTATCACATTTACTAAAGATGCATCTTATATAACACAAATTTTATACAAGCCTAATCAACATGTGCTCTAGATCAAGTATATATATATATATATATATGTATATATATTTATAAACAAAAATAAAATTAAATATAATAGTTGCATGCCTTTTAATATGATCTACGGATTTTGTTGCTGAAATAAATATGATTTACAAAAATTTCTTTCTTGTTATCTATACTAAAATATCCACTAACGTGGTTAATTATGATTTAATATGACAATATTTACATAATATAAAGAATTCATTTTAAAGTAGAAGGAGAGAGATCAATGATGCTTCAATTTGATAAAATTTGATTAATTAAAAAATATTGAATTATCAAAACTTACTCAATGTGTACACAATTCGGGAAATCTAAACTTTCTTTGCTCTTCCAAGTTGGTAGAGCTATTGCCCAAATCAACTGAAAGACATCTTCAATAGGCTTAAATTCCAAACAATGCAATGGGTTTCGACATATGGATTAAATAAAACAAGAGTCTCTTTTGAGACGAGTAAATAAATGAAGTTTTGGGACATATCTATAATTTTTTTGGAACTAGTCATTGAGATTAGATCCAGTAACTTAAATATATCTAGGCCTTTGATTCAGTGGTATAGATCTACATTACTTTTCTAGTGGTGCATAGTAAATTCTTCCCTTCAAGACTAAAATTAACTTTGTGAAAATTGGACTAAACCAACTGATTCAACCTGAAAAACCGTGAACTGCCCATGAAGCTGGTTCCGTCGACTTTAAAAATCAGTTTCTCAAAAATCGATCGAAAAATCAGTGAACTAGCTGTGAAGTTGGTTCGATCGACTTTAAAAATTGGCATCTAAAAAATCGGTCAAAAAATCAATGAATCGGCGGCAAATCAATTAACCTGTGTGAACCGGTTGGTTTTTTTTTTTTTTTTTTTTTTTTTTTTTTAATTTTTCATTTTAAAAATAATATTATTTTACTTAATATAAGCTTAATTGAAAACTCATTATTCCAAATAGTTAAATATAATCTCATTTTCTACTTACAGAAGTCACAAAAAAAAAAAAAAAAACCTTTGTTCAATATAAGTCTTTTTTCTGATAATTTGAATTATGAACTTATCAATATATAAAATGATTTGATATGATTTTAGTTATTTTCATATTTATATGCATAAATTTAATTTTATGTGATAATTTAATTATTTTTTATTATTATATATTACATTTTTAATGTATTTCAAAAATTCTGATTCAACCTCAGTTCAATCCCGGTCAAACCATTAAACCTTAAGCCATTCACTGGATCGATTTAGTAACTAGTCTGGTTTAAAATATTGACTAAAATATCATTTTAGTCCCTCATAGATGCAATTTTTTTTAATTTAGTTTTTATTTAATTTTTATTCTCAATTTAGTCCCTGCAGGTTCAATTTCCTTTAATCAAGTCGTTAAGTCTATGATATACTTCACATCCTATTAATTAAAATGATGATTTAAAAGTAAAATTTTTTATGTGATACAACCCTTGGATGGGCATTAAATATAACTTGTATAAGAAGATTAAATGTTTATATTGATTAAAATAAGATGTATTAAATAATAAGAAGAAAAAAATTAAAGTGATTATTTTATGTCTTTGCTTTTGAATTAAAGTGTAATACCTTAAAAATAAAATAATAAAAATAAATAGAAAATATATTGCCAAGGGACTGAAGTGGAAATTTTAAATTTTTTTACTAGGGTTGAGTGGTAATTTTTCCCTTTTGCAGGAGTACCCTTTTGAAGTTGTTGCTGGGTCAACAGGGTTAAAGTGCAAATTACCCCATTTTAAGTTATGATATAATTTATTCCAGCAACTTCTTTCTCAATCTTTGCACCTGAAGCCTTCCTCCTCTCATGCTGTGAGTTGTTTTGATGCCGATCTCCTTCAGCCCATCATTGACTGATATGCTATGATGATTCCTCCCTCCAATCACCTCCTTTGGCACCCTCCTCCTTGCCAGCTCATAGCAACAGCTTTTCTCTCATATTTCAGCGTGCTGTTCGGCCTGGTGAAGAATCGGCTTGTCGACGACAATGTAGCTCCGGCCAAGCTATTCACATACACTTTGGAAGCTGGTGAGTAATCCTAAATCATCAAATTTATTTTATAGTAATCCTACATCAAGTTTTTCAAGAGATCTAGTTGAAACCCTCATTGTGTAAAGCTGAAGCAAGCTAAAATTTTTCTTATTGTTTTTTGTTGTTTTGGTTCAGTGAAGTTCCTACTGAAGGATCAAGCACACCAACACCAAAGTTTTAGAGATCCAGCTAAAAATCCAAGTAAGTGGCTTTGTCACTTGATCTTGAAAGTTCAGCGTAGATATTGAAGTCTAATATTAATAGTTGGTGGTGTGCTGAGCTAGAGAACCTTAATTCAAGTGCTAATTTTAACATTGATTATATCTAATTGGGTTGAATAAGTTGATTTCTCCAAGTGGACTGATTTAGCATTTTAAGGAACAATTAGATCATTTTAAGGAGTGTCTAAGATAAATGGATAATCCTCCTTTTTTAATAAATTCCATTTGTAAATTAAAATAATTTTATTATATGGAATATTATGATTCCTTTTGAATAATGAGATTTTCTTATATATCAATATGGTTTTGAAAGTTTATTCGTATATTGTATATGTATATGAAAATGGTTTGTCATGATAAAGTTATGTATTTTCATCGTGATTTATGTTATTGGAATTAACAATTCCATTTTTCTATGTGATGAATGAGTATAAAAATGCTTTAGAATGTTTATGTATTTTATGATAAATAATGCTTACAGGAGCAAGGATTTTCATATATTACAATATGAAATGTTGTTATTTTGAAACTTATGCTACTTGAAGTATTTGATGATATGAATAAAATGTCTTTTATATGTGGAAAGACTTGGTAGCATAATGTGTTTTAAATGATTTAATGATTTGTGGTACTGGATCCACTAGAGAATTCATTGGGAACTCCCGAGTGCACTTATGAATATTATGATGGAGAGATAATGTGGGACATGGGTGAATATATGATAGTATGAGTATCTGACAAACGTGTTGGATAGATTATGTTTATGTTGTGATGGTTCCATCTTGTAATTGCCTTCGGGATTGCAATTGAATATTTTGCTATATTGAGTATTAATGAATTTTAGAAAACTTTATTGATTTTCTATCACATTTACGAGATGATGCACATAATTTTTATTGTAGCATATTTTGATGCTTATTTTTATGTTATTGCATATTATATTTTCAATCACTAAACTTTCTTGATGGATGAAAGTTTTCAAATCTACTTTGGGATTATAGCTGTTGAGTAGGTAAGCTTATTTTCAGGGCTATATATTTTCGAATATGATTTATAAATGAGGTTTTAGTTTTTATGTGATTATTTGCTTATTAGGTTTTTATGAAACTCACTCTTTTTTCTCAATGTTTCTCAGAGCCCCAAGATACACCTACCATTCCTCCATCGTACATTGATATAGGATCTGCTCATTGATTGATCGGTAGGGTTGAATATGCATGTATGTTGATTGTGATTTTTGAAAGCCCAACAGGAAATAGATTGTGTTATTCCAAGCCATTGTGATTTTGTATCATTGTATAGAATACGGTGGGCGTGTTACCCTTTTATTGTTGTATAAGTTTTGTGCCCAGACATCTGAAAAATAGAGAGAACTCTGCCAAATTTTTGATGGAAATAGATATGTACATATTTAGTTATGCATTGATGTGCTTGTGTGTCTTGGTATGTCATATTGCATTGTTAGGCTTATAAGAAGTTTCTTAATAGCGACCTTCTATGCTGGTCACCTTCCATGGATTATGGCTTGACAAAGTTGGTATCAAAGCATGCTCTAGGACTTAGGTGCATGATAGAGGTCTCTAATTGCCAAGAGGGGATAGGCATTCTAAGTTCATGTTAGTGTGCCCGGGAGCATGATACATGAATGAGGATATGTTGATGCCCACACCATGAATATGTTGAAAATCTTTGCATTGCCTAATTCTTTCAATCCTAGATGTATCAGTGTGTTTAAACCTTACCTAAATGAATCTTTCTATTAGATAATAGGAAAATGCCACCTAGGACTCGATTTTTGGCTTGTTCTGGATGTTGAGTAGAAGAAGCGTCTGAAAGAGCTTCCCACAAACCATATTCTTCTACACCATTATCTTGAGGTCGAGGTAGACCAAGGGACCGAGGCTTGCAAGAGGCTAAGGTAGGTTACACGAGTAGAAGTGCAGCCAAAAAGTTCCTTACCTTAAATCAGAGCTCCTTCCACCTCTGGAGCTTCAATTAGCCCTTTTTCTTCAAATACCCTAGCATGGGCTACAGATTTAAAGAGAGTTATAAACAAATTCATGGATAGATTGACTCATCATGAAATGTAAAGACAAGAAGAGAGGCCAAAGACTTAGATGCCTTCACTTCTCCACCTCCTGCCACTCCAGCTACTATGCACCTTTCCAACTATTTGAGAGAATTTTGGAAGCTCCAGCCTACTAGATTTTTAGGTATTGGGTCAGCCTTGGATTCTTTTGAATTTTTAAGATGTCTAGAGGATTTATGTATATAGTTGGTTGGGTTCTAGCTAGATGGTTTCGCAATCGCTTGGTACGAAGGTTGGGAAGGTCATAGGTCCACGAAAGAGGGGGCCAATAACTGGAAAATGTTTTGCGTAGCTTTCCTACAATAATTTTCCCTTAAGGACAATGATATGGCAAATTACAAGAATTTCAATATCTAAGAGAGGATGGATTAACAGTCTCAGAGTATGTTGCTTAATTGCTCCACCTTTCCTAGTTTGTCAGCAATATGATCTCCACAGAATAGGATAAAGCCTGGAAATTTGTTAGTGGCCTCAATGATCATTACTTCAATATTATACAAGTTATTGAGGGCACTGCCTATGAGCAAGTGTATAACCGGGCTATTGAATTAGAAGTGAGATCCAAAGAGAGGAAAGAGTTAAAAGAAGTAGTAGGTAGCTCAAGAAAGAAATCTAGATATTAGGGCTCTAGTGGTGGTTTCAGACGATAGACATCTATAACTTCTAGTGTGCCTTCCTTTTGGAGACCTGAGGTACCTATACCTTCATAGCCTTCAAGTGTGGATACTCAGAGTAGTAGGCCCATAGGTGCTACTGTTTTTAGTTATCGTCCTCCTTGGGGATCTAGTTCAAGGCAAGGAGTTAGAGCTTGTTATGGATATGGTCAGGTAGGCCACCTGGTGAGAGATTGCCCTTATGCTTCTATTCCACCTAGTGGCAAAGGAGCCAAGGGTGCATTCGGGAGTGCTCCACCTTGATTTGTGCCACCTACACAGCCCCTAGTGTTTGGTTTTATTATTAGAGGAGATATGAGTTCAGCCAATAGAAGACATGGTAGTGGTTAGAGAGCTACGACGGGAGTTTATAGCTGGACTAGGCAGAATGCCCAGGCTTCAAATGTTGTAGTCATAAGTACCTTGACTATTGATTCTATTTCAGCTTATGCCTTGTCTGATTTAGGTGTAAATCATTTATTTGTATCTATTTACTTGGCTATGTGACTTGTTAGACCTCGGATCCCCCAGAATCACAACTATTGCTATGTGACTTGATAGTTAGTGAAATGATCTCCTCTTATGAGATCAATGTTTGTGAAACTATTTTGCCTGCTGACTTGCTTGTGTTAGATATGGTCAATTTTGATGTTATCCTAGGTATAGATTAATTATCAACACATTATGCATATGTTGATTGTCATAACAAGCTGGTTAGCTTTCATGTACTAGATAAAGAGGTTTTTGTACTTCAAGGAGATAGGGGTGATGTTCTTATCAATCTAATTTCTACCTTGTGTGCAAGTAAGTTTATTAATAAGGGATGTGAGACTTATTTGGCATTCATCTAGGACATAGAACCAATGAAGCAAAAGGCAGAAAATGTGTCAATGGTTCAGGAGTTCTTGGTTGTCTTTCCAAAAGAACTACCCAGAATGCCACTAGAATAAGAGATCGAATTTTGCATTAATGTTGTTCCTAAAACTAATCCCATATCCATTCCACCAAATTGCATGGCACCAGCTGAATTGAAAGAGTTGAAGGTGCAACCTAGTAGATAAGGGTTTCATTCATCCCAATACTTCTCCTTGGGGAGCCTTTATGTTGTTTGTAAAAAAGAAAGATGGAACTTTAAGACTTTGCATTGATTATAGGCAGTTGAGCCTAGAATTGATGATTTGTTCAATCAACTCTAGGGTGCTCAATACTTCTCTAAAATTAACTTACAATCAGGTTACCATCAGCTATGAATCTGGAGGGAAGACATTCCTAAGATAGCTTTTCGAACACGGTATGACCATTATGAGTTCTTGGTAATGTCTTTTGGACTAATAAATGCTCCTGTAGCTTTCATGGACCTAATGAATAGAAGCTTCAAACCTTTTTTAGATCAATTCATGATTATATTCATTGATGATATTTTGGTGTATTTCCTTGATGACTAGACTCATGAACAACATCTTATAGTGGTGTTGTAGACTTTCAGAGAGCATAACTTTATGCCAAATTTTCAAAATGTGAGTTTTGGTTAACTAGTGTAGCTTTTTTGGGACACGTGGTTTTGAAAGAAGGCATCAATGTGGATCCTAGAACGGTAAAAGCGGTTCAAAACTATCCTAGACCCACCTTAATGATGGAGATTCATAGTTTCTTGGGTTTAGCTGGGTATTATTACCGTTTTATGAGAAACTTCTCCCGTATATCGATTCCATTGACCAAGTTGACTCAAAAGCACATTAAATTCAAATGGTTAGATTAATGTGAAGCAAGCTTCCAGTGACTTAAGATTTGATCCCATTATCTATATGGCGAGAAATGTAAAATTTACATAGATCATAAGAGCTTAAAGTATATCTTTGAGCAGAAGAACTTGAACTTGAGGCAACGTCGCTAAATGTAGTTAGTGAAAAATTATGATTGCTCCATTTTGTATCATTCGAGCAAGGCCAATGTGGTAGCAGATGCTTGGAGTAGGAAGTCTCTGGGAAGCCTTGCTTACATCGAGGTTCAAACGAGACCAATTATTTGAGAAATGCATGAAGTAGAAGATGGTGGAACTCAACTGTAGATAGTGGAACTGGGAATATTTATGGCTCATATGCAAGTGTAGTTTCCCTTGGTTGATCAAATTGTAGCTGAATAGGCTCAAATGCAAACATAGACTAGTTGTTGGATAGAATGGAGAAAGAACTAAACATTGGTTTGGCAAGAGATAGTAAGGGAGCCTTGGTTTACCATGGTTATGTATGGGTGCTGCAAGTTTTTAATCTACGACAATGACTCATGCATATGGCTCACTTATCATCTTATACTATGCATCCTAGTAGCAATAAGATGTATCAAGATCTCAAGATAGGTTATTGGTAGAAAGGATAAATGAAATATAGCAGAATTGTTTCACAATGTCTCACGTGCCAGTAAGTGAAAGCTAAACACCAAAAACCTACAGGCCTACACCAGAACATAGAGATCCCTGAGTGGAAATAGGAGAGAGTGACTATGGATTTTCTTACTGGGCTACTCAAGACTCTAAAAGGTTATGATTCCATTTAGGTAACTATTGACCACTTAATCAAGAGTGCTTATTTCCTTCTAGTGAAAACTACCTATTCAGCCTCTTGATATGCCAAATTATACCAAGATCAGATTGTATCTTTACATAAGGTTCCATTACCAATTATATCTAATTGAGGTTCTTAATTCACCACTCGATTCTAGAGATCTTTCTAAGAGACTTTGGGGTCATAACTTCATTTTAGCATAGCTTTTCATCCACAAAGGGATAGTCAATCTGAAAGGACCATTCAAGTCTTAAAAGACATGTTTTGGGCTTGTGTGCTGGAATTTGAAGGTAGTTGGGAGAGATACTTACCCTTGATTGAATTTGCTTATAACAACAACTACCATTCTACCATTTAGATGGCTCCTTTGGAAGCATTGTATGGGAGAAAATACAGATCTCCAATTGGATGGTTTGAAATGGGAGAGGTGAAACTCTTAGGCACAGACTTGGTGCAAGATGCAAATGAGAAGGTCAAAATCATTCGAGAGAAGTTATTAATAGCTCAAAGCTACCAAAAGTCTTATGCTAATAAAAGAAGAAGGTACTTAGAATTCCAAGTGGGTAATCAAGTGTTCTTGAAGATATCACCCATGAAAGGAATAATGAGATTTGCCAAAAAGGGAAAATTGAGTCCCAAATATATAGGCCTATTTTCCATTAAGAGACAGATTGGTATTATGGCATATAGGTTGAATCTACCCCCAGAGTTGGAAGGTATTTATCCTATTTTTCATGTATCGATGTTGAAGAAATATGTGCTAGATCCTTCTCGTATTCTTCCTCAAGTTCCTGTCGAGTTGGATGGCCATCTTACATATAAGGAGCGTTCGGTGGCTATAGTTGATCGCCAAATAAGGAAGCTTTACTCCAAGGAGTATCCATCAGAGAAGGTCTTGTGGGAGAACCATGGGAAAAAGGACCTTAGGAACCTAAGTCCCTCATGATGAGTAAATACCCTTATTTGTTCAAATGATCTAATGGCATGGATCTTGACTCCTTATAACTAAGTTTTTAGAATTTGAGGATGAATTCTTTTGTTAGGAGGAAGAGTTTGTAATGCCTTAAAAATAAAATAATAAGAATAAATAGAAAATATATTGTTGAGGGACTGAAGTGAAAATTTTAAATTTTTTGTTGAGGCTGAGTGGTAATTTTTCCCTTTTGCAGAAGGACCTTTTTGAAGTTGTCATTGGGTCAATGTGGTCAAAGTACAAAGCACCCCATTTTAAGTTATGACATAATTTCTTCCAGTAGCTTCTTTCTCCATCTTCGCACCTAAAGCCTTCTTCCTCCCTTGCTGCAAGCTGCTCTAATGCCAATCTCTTTTAGCCTATCGTCGACCGATGTGCTCCAGTGGTTCCTCTTCCTTTAGTCACCTCCTCTGGCATCTTCCTCCTTACTAGCTCATGGCAGTAACTTTTTTCTCCTATTCCGGCTTGTTATCCACCTTGGTGAAGAACCAGCTTGCTAATGGTGATCTAGCTCTGGTCGAGCTACTCACCTGCACTTTGGAAGCTGGTGAGTAATCCTAAATCATTAGATTTATTTTATAGTAATCTTACATCAAGTTTTTCAAGAGATCTCGTCGAAACCCTCATTATGCAAAGTTGAAACAAGCTGAAATTTTCCTTGTTGTTTTGCTTCAGTGAAATTCCTACTAAAGGATCAAGCACACCAACATTGAAGTTTTGGAGATGCAGCTAAAAATCTAAGTGGCTTTGCTACTTGATCTTGAAAGTTTAGCTTAGATATTCAAGTCATTAATAGTTGGTGATGTGCTGAGCTAGAGAACCTTAAATTTAAGTTCAAGTGCTAATTTTAACATTAATTATATCTTTAAGTTGATTTCTCCAAATGGGCTGATTTAGCATCTTAAAGAGAAATCAAATCATTTTGAGGAGTATTTAAGGTGAGTGGATAATTCTCCTCTTTATGACTGTATTAGGTGTCTTGGTTTAGAAATAAGTACCCTCCCATTTGATTTAGCTATTTCTATGCCTACTGGAGCTCCAGTGCTTACTTCTAATGTATGTGTAAATTATGCTATGAAATTTGATGATCGTTTTATTACTTTGGATCTGGTTTGCATTCTATTGCATGGTATAGATGTAATTATTGGTATGGACTGGTTGCTTGCCAATAATGCCATTATTAATTGCTCTAAGAAGTGTATATCATTGCCTTTATATATGCCACGAAATGAATCTGGTATTGAGTTAATGTGTCTATCCTTTACTCAAGTTGAGAAATACCTTAGGAAGGGTTGCCAGGGGTTTCCAGTATTCTTTTCTTTGCAGGCTGAGGTAGAAGAGGGAATAGAAAATATTCAAATAGTTAGGGAATTTTCGGACGTGTTCCCCAAAGAAATCAGTGGTCTTCCCCCTGATAGAGAAATAGAATTTTCCATAGACCTAGTGCCTAGTACAAGTCCTATTTCTAAGGCTCCTTATAGAATGGCTCCAGCTGAGTTAGCGGAGCTTAAGAAGTAACTAGAGGAACTCCTAAAAAAGGGGTTTATTCAACCTAGTGTATCTTCGTGGGGTGCACCTGTGCTATTTGTGAAAAAGAAAGATGGAAGCCTTAGGTTGTGGATAGATTATAGGCAACTAAATAAAGTGACTATTAAGAATAAGTATCTGTTACCCAGGATAGATGATCTCTTATATCAGTTAGTAGGAGCCTCAGTCTTCTATAAGATAAACTTGAGGTCAAGGTATCACCAACTAAGGGTTAGAGCTAAAGATGTCTTAAAGACAGCCTTCAGGACTAGGTATGGCCATTATGAGTTTTTGATGATACCATTTGGCTTAACCAATGCCCCAGCCATATTTATGGATTACATGAATAGGGTATTTAGACCATACCTAGACCAGTTTGTAGTGGTATTTATGGATGACATTCTCATCTATTCTAGAAGTCTTGAAGAGCATAAGAAACATCTTAGAATAGTGCTCCAAACCCTTAAGGAAAAGCAGGTTTATGTCAAACTCAGTAAATGTGAGTTCTGGCTGTCAGAGATAAAATTTTTAGGACATGTTATTTCTAAGGACGGGGTAGCAGTTGACCCTAATAAAGTTAAAGCTATAATAAATTGGGGGAGACCCAAAATAGTGACAGAAATTAGGAGTTTCTTGGGACTGGCTGGATATTATAGGAGATTTATTAAGGGATTCTCACAAATAGCATTACCTCTGACTAGGTTGACCAGGAAAGACCAACCTTTTAGATGGGATGATAAATGTGAAAGAGCTTTTCAGGAATTGAAAGCCAAGCTAACCTCTACCCTAGTATTAGTAATTCCATACCCTAAAGAGCCTTTTACCATTTATAATGACGCTTCTAGGAGGGGTTTAAGATGTGTATTAATGCAACAGGGTAAAGTAGTGGCTTATACTTCTAGGCAATTGAGACCACATGAAGAGAATTATCCTATCCACGATTTAGAATTAGCTTTAGTAGTTTTTGCCTTAAAAATTTGAAGGTATTACCTTTATGGAGCTAGGTTTGAAGTATTTAGTGACTATAAAAGTCTCAAATACCTCTTTGATAAAAAAGAATTAAATATGAGACAAAAGAGGTGGATGGAATTCCTTAAGGATTATGACTTTACTCTTAAGTATCATCCAGGTAAAGCGAATGTGGTTACTGATGCCTTGAGTAGGAAATCCCTACATATGGCAACGATAATGCTTAAAGAGCAGAAATTACTAGAGGATATTAAAGATCTAAATCTATCCATCTCCACCCAACCTAGTAGCCTAAACTTTAATGAACTTAAAATCCAGAATGATTTTAAAAATCAAATCAGGGATGCCTAAGTTTCTGACCCATTTTTGTAGGATATTAGAGATCATATAACCCAAGGGAAGTCCAAGGAGTTGAACATCTCCGAAGATGGGATTATTAGGTTTAGAGATAGGTTGTGTGTACCTAAAGGAAGTGAAATAGTAGAAAATATTCTGGTAGAGCCCATAAAACCAAATATACCTTGCATCCAGGTACCACCAAGATGTACTAGGATTTAAAGAAGACTTTCTGGTGGCCTGGTATGAAATTGGACATAGGAGAGTATGTGTCCAAATGCTTGATTTGTTAAAGGGTAAAGATAGAACATCAGAAACCCGCAGGATTGCTCTAACCTTTAGATATCCCTGAATGGAAATGGGATAGCATTTCCATAGATTTTATAATGGGATTACCTAGAACGTTTTTATAATGCTTGATGCTATATGGGTAATTATAGACAGATTAACAAAATCAGCCCACTTTTTAGCAATTAAAGCTACCTATACTCTAGACAAACTTGCTAGGGTGTACATCAATGA
>JANHAO010011546.1:0-16904 GCA_026873985.1 Saraca asoca | reverse complement strand
TCAAATAAATTAAGTTATCATAATAGGAAATAAATCAATTAATTATTAAAGATCATAATTGTGGTGAATCCTAATCCTAGGCTTTATGCATATGATATTTTCTTTGATTATTCCTTTACTTTCTTTCTTTCTTTAAGTAATTTCTTCTTCTATTTTCTATTCTTCTTTCTTTCTTTCATTTCTCTTTATTCATTTCTTTTATTTCCTCACTATTGATTTGGATAGTAAAATTGTAAAGATTTTGGTAATTAATATTAACTTCTCTGGGGGATCGACTCGTATTTGTCGATACTAGCTACAACTATACTGTGCACTTGCAGATTTTAAACATCACTTTACAAATAGAAAACTCATGATGATCTATTTGTTTATGGAGGATCATCTTCTCCACTACACCATTGTTAAGAATATTCTTCCCTGGCAAACCAACACTATAGATATTGTTGAGGATGAATTGTCCTTAGTGTGGGCTATGAACATTAGGCTTGAAGTGAACATTCCATACCTAATTCTATCCTACATTGACACATTCTTCACCAAGCCTAATCAAAGTTTTCTACCTTATGGGATAATATTAATTGAAGTTTTCTCCCATTTTCAAGTGCCATTGAGTTTGGAAAATAAGGTTGACAATTTTGATAGTTCCACTTGTCTAAATAAGAAGAGCTTGTGTGATGTGATCTCCCTTGCGTATATACATGGATCAATCTCCAATTCAGAAATTTCAGCACCAAAATTGAAAGAAAAAAGAATGATATTCATGCCACACTCTAGAAAGATAGAAAAAGAGTGATAAGTGATGAGGATTGATGAGGAAACTCTTTAATAAGTCATCAAGTTCTATTAAGAACCCTATGAGAGCACTTTGCTCAAATAAGAATACTCTTTAATTCTCAATTTGCCAAATCTAAATAGTAAGGAAAGCATGCCTCCCCTTATAGTAATTTGGCTCAATTATGGGCTAGATTAAATTCCCTCACAAGCCAAACAAAAGTACTAAACAAATCAGCTAAAATAAAAATCCTATGCTATTACAAAAAGTCCAAACACAAAGTCATTCCTATGTAGAGTAAAAATGCTGGTTTGACTTTAGCCTATATATAGACCTTCAAAACTATATAGTTTCACTAAGTTTGAAGCTTTAAATCATTGTGCTAGATCTTAGGGACCTTTGAGCTTTGGTTTGACCTTACTTGACCCCTTGAAGTTTCAATCATTGTTAAAGGTCAATTTGGATAGAAAATACTGGAAAAATTCATGGTAAATTTGAGACTCCAAATGATCGAATTGGGCTCTAGCATCAACATAAACATTGTAGAGTTTTCTCTTAGCTTTCCAACCATATAAAGATAATCCCAATTTGACTTATAGAGCTCAAGTTATAGTCCAAAACCTGAAATGGTGTCAAAAACCCAACATTTAGTAATTAATTCAATTAAGCTCGAAATCATGACCAAATCACAAAACAAGGTCAATCCACTAAATTAAACTTGATTAACATCCTAAAAGATAGAGTATGAGAGGAAATAAATGGAAAAATATTTTACTTATTGAGGATCCCTTAATAGGCCCTTGAGTGATCCCATGAGTTTCTGTCATTGTGTCATTTGCAACTAAAGCTTGTAAATGGTAGATGGGTAAAATAAGATGATTCTGCTTTTGGAAGACCTTTTGTTGCCAATGCTTTAGGATGTGGAGTTAGAAATGAAGATTCTAAAACTAAAACTATGAACATGTTGAGGCAAATGTAGCTCCAGCAAACTCAATTCTTCGGGAATATGGGGTAGACTCTTTAAGCAAATCAATGGTAGATAAATGAGAGGATTGACACAATAGAAGCAAATATGAATCCTAAGATCCGAGACCTGTATGGATGGTTGAACAACATGAAAGATGAACAAAATGAGGTCCAACATGTTGTATTTCCTAATGATTAGAAGGTGTTTAATTACTCCTTTAGCCCCATTATCCCTTTTTAAACTCATGCATTGCTTCTGTTGTTTATACTTTGACTTTGATCACTTTTCGGATTATTCTTAATATATTTTTGAATTTTGATTATCTATTTGATCCTTATCCTTTTTGATATGCCAAAGAGGTAGAATTTAAGTATTTGGGTAGTTTATGAGTTTATGCATGCTTTTGTGTTGCTAATTGATTTATGCTTATCTTGAGAGGGAGTTGCTAAATTTAGAGGGAGCTTTTTGTGCTTAAATTTATTAGTGATTGAAATTGTTTGTTGATTAATTCATCTCTAACCCCAAAATTATTTGTCATCATCAAAAGGGGGAGATTGTTGACCTTAGCCTCTATTTTCTAAATGAGTTAATTTGTGTTTTCACGACAATAAATGATTTTGGATGAGCTTTTTTTTGTTTATTTTTAGTGAATCAATCTTAGAAGGCCTTGGTTTAATTGATGAAGGCTTAGATTAGGTCTTGTTTTAGTTAAAAAGTAAAGGTCAAGATTATTTGAATTTAGTTCAAATTTTTGGAATTATTTTTGAAAGGTTCACCTCAAGAATTTCCATAAAAAACTTTTGAAAATTTTTCATGAAAAACATTCCAACATATTCTTAAATAATTTGTCAAATGCTTTAAACTTAGAAATGTATTTTTAGATTAATATAAGTTTTGAAATGTTTTCTAAATGAATTTATAAAGTTTATTTTTCAAAATCTGGCACCTATGATTCAAATAAGCAATTTTGAATTATACTCGTGATTATGGTTGTTGCTGCAGGGCAAGTGCCAGAGGGTAACTTTTTGAAATAACGATCATTTTACTATATGATGTTCTTGATTTCTATAAATACTCATTTCTCACATTTCTTCATTGCGAAACCCTAATATCTCAACATTTAACATTTCTATGTTTCAATTTTTAGCTTGATTTCTTCAATCTGAGTTAGACTTGAATGAGTCTATACCTATAGAGCTTCAATTTATAATCTAAATAATAAGTTCTTTTAAATTCCTTTCATTTCTACTTAAACATTTCTGAATTTACTAGGGTTAGCCATCACTTGGTTAGAAAGAGTGGTTGAACTCTTTGTTTTTCTTCTTTGAGTGAGATTCTCAAAGGATTTTTCGATTGTGGTTCAATAATCATTATAAAGGCTTTTCCATATGCCTATTTAAAACTTGGAAGAACTGATTATTAGTGGTTTTGAGCTTGGAAGTAGATGTATAGCTCGGAGATAGTTTTTCAGGGGGAAACCGCTATAAGCATGTGTTTAAATCTCTGTATCCCTACATTTACACTTTCTGTGACTTATATTGTTGTTCATGATGAAATTGAGTTGTTGACGTTGTGGATATTGATTTATTGAAATTATTGTGTAAAATTGTTTATTTCTTGTTTCCAAACAAGTTATTAAGTTTTACAAAATTTGAAAAGGAGATTTTTGAAAAATGTTTTCAAAATAGTAAAATCCTAAAACCATATGGTTTCTATTTTTCTTTGTTGTTATATGTTGCAATTTAACTTTTGTTTTGTTGTGTTCTTCCTACTAGTTTAGTCAGGTTCGTATGTGTGTATGCACTTATTATGATGGTTGTTTATAGGTGTTTCCAAGATTATATATGTTATGGGTAAAAATTGGTACTTCGTAAATAGGCTGGCAAAAGGCCCAACAAGCAAGTTTAAAGGAAAAGACCCAGCTCGTTCAACCCTGAGTTTACTAAGCGAGATCGCCATGTCATGAGCCACATGCGAGCCGCATGCTTGGCACAAGACAAAGCCAAAGCAATAATTCAACTCACTAAACACGAGCCATAGTACTCATGGCCAACGACCTGTCCAGTGTGAGTTTGCTTCACCAAGAACAAGCTCGACCTCATTGACCGAAGGATAGCAGTGACCCCAAGCTAGAAGCTCTGACTCACGAGACGAAGCACATCACTCAATTAGAAGCTCACTAAGGTCAAGCATGAGACAAGCATACATCAACTTGCAAACCTAGCAGACAAGGGCCCACCCATAAAAAGCAACATGCAGAAGCCAAATTGTAGGAGTCTATATAGTCTTGTACAATTAATGCTTGATGTAATAGAATTACAACTTGTAAATTTATAATTATAACCTCCCAGCCTCTATAAATAGGAGGAGGGAGATCATCGTAAGCAATTCTAAGAGGAGATACTAAAACTTTGTAGAAATTTCTCTAAGCAATAACACTATTGTGCACGTAGGGATCGGTGTTGCTTGATTTTGGCTAAACCACATTAAAAATCTCTCTATATCATTGCTATTCTTCCTCTCCATTCCTCCATTCTTTATCTTCAATAACCAAAAAGCAATTTGAGTCCAAAAGAACTTCTCAGGTTGATTAGATTTTGGCTGAACCAAAATCAACCATCAACATTTTGGCACCGTCTGTGGGGACTCATCTATCTTTTGGTTGATATTCCATTTCCTGGCTAATTTCCTATGCAGTTTCAATGGCTAGACGAAGAACCACCAGAGCTTCAAACATTATGATTAATCAGCCAGAAGGTCATGTGTCTACAACAGACTCCTCCACTGCTTCTGTCATAGGTGTTACCACCAGCTTGCCCCCAACCAACTCTTGTCAACTTGCTGCCACTGTCAATGGCACTAATGGAGTGCAAAGCTGGCTTTAGCATTAAGAAAAATTGGAAAATATGATGGAAGAACTTACCAAAGTAGTCACCATGCTAGCACAAGCACAAGCTCAAGGTGTACAAAGGTAGACTGAGGCAGTTACACCCACTAACATTCTCTAGTAGTAGCAACTTGGATATTCGGACAGAGCCAATCAAAAGCATTTCACAAGTCATTGCTCACAAGAGCATACCTTGGGTCATTGTTTTATGACCAGGCAGGACAAACGAGCCAACTCTTTACTCATCAGTAGACTGAAGCCCAAGGCTTGGCAATGGAGGAACTACTCCAGGGGATAAAATGGGTAGAGGAATGTCTGCAATCTCAAAATAGTCAAGCTCGCACTAAAGAGAGATCACCATTTTCTATAAAAATTGAAACACGATCCCTCCCGCACAAGCTTAAGGTCCCTATAATTTCATTGTACAATGGGGATGCTGACCCTTATGACCATCTGGATGTATTTAATGTCAAGATGGATTTGCAAATGGTCAATCCTATGGTTAAATGCTAAGTTTTCCCAGCTACATTAGGAGGCATTCCCCAGGCGTGGTTCAAAAGCCTTCTAGCTTGCTCGATATGTAGCTAGGAAGAATGCCTGGAGAAATTCATTAGCTAGTACTAAGCATTGAAGAGGCAACTTGTGCCCCTCTACCACCTCACGATGATCTTTTAGCATAAGCATGAGCTGCTGAAAGATTACATAACCAGGTTCAGACTCGAAGCAATTTCAATGGAGAATCCATCTGAGGAAACCATTTCAACAATGATCTCTGTGGAACTCCACGAAGATGGAAAGTTGTATGAAATCCTATACAAGTCCCCAGTGAGGGATTTAACAGAGTTCTATAAATGAGCTGCCAAGCAAATCAAGTGGGAAGAAACTTTCAGCTCAGGAAAGCTTGATTAGAAGGATGTGAAGGATGGCTCCATCCATAGTGAAAGGAGGGTCAGGGAAGGCTAGGGTGATTACTCTAGTGAGCGGACTGAAAAGAAGTCTAAGGATGAGTGACCTCAGTGACTAGGTCACCATGAGCACTATAGCATCCTTTCGGACTCCCATGATAGGATATACATGGCAGAGAGAGATCACAAGGACTTCAGGAGGCTCAGACCTTTAAAGGTCCCTTTTAGGCAAAGGAACAGAGAACCGTTTTGTGCTTACTACAACGAGGTTGGACATGGCAGAATTGTTGGGATCTTATGGACACAATTGATGACCTGATCGGGAAGGGCCACCTGAAAGAGTACATGATGCGCCCTATGAGGTGGCAACCCTAGTATCCCCAACAAGATCCCAATCAAGAGCAAGAGGCCTATATCATAGTTATACATTGATGTATTATAATTCAAGAGCAAGTGTTAAAGCTTCCCTTTTTGTCTCTATTGAAAGAAACTTTGTTTTGCTGATTGGCCTAGCCCTATAATGATCTCTTCATTACATGTATCCAATTTGCTCTTTGCTATCAAGTGTACGTGACCCTCTGAGTTTGCATGCAGCTAACTTTATCTAGCATAATGTATACACTCTTTGCCAACTGCGACCTTTGGTCCAATTGAGGTGTTATGGCACTAAAAATATCCACAAAACTCTTTGCCAACTACAACCTTTGGTTTAGTTAAGGCACTGTAGGGCTAAAAATTTCCATAGAACTCTTCGCCATTTGCAACCTTCAGTCCAATTGAGGTGTTGTGGCACTAAAAATATCCATAGAACTCATTGCCAACTGTGACTTCTAGTCCAGTTGAAGTGTGAAGATGCTCAAAATAAACTCATTGTCAACTGCAGCCTCTAGACCAATTAAGGTACAGAGGCTCTAAAATAAACTCATTTCTAGCATAGCCTTGAGCTCACGGAGGCATGAAGGCACTAAAATAAACTCATTTCTTCTGCAACTAAGTTGTTGTGTTACAACTCACGAGGTGCACCTCTCTTGCGACCTATTGTTCATAGCTCTCATGTGAAGTATTGCTCGTAGCTCGCATGTAACACATTGTTGGTAGCTTTCATACGATTTCCTGCAAGGCATAGCTTTCATGCAATCTACTGGGACACTTGTCTTATTGCTAACCAAGACTCAAGGTTCTCAGACTCATTTTCAATTGAAGAATATGACCGATTGGTTATCTAAGTATTTCATTTAGCTTTGATTTGCAAATAAAAAATTTATGCTATAATTTACAATAAATAGAACATTTAACACAATGCAATGCTTACAAAGGGAGTTCATTCATTAAAAACCTCAACGAGGTAAATTTACATCAGAGGAGTCAAAATACAAGTCAATAAGTCTATAAAGAAGGGTAGCCATTAAGAGATGGACTTCGACCAGCAGGAGGGCCAACAAGCGTCCAGCTCCTTAGCACTCCTCCTTAGTCGGAGGCTCCTTTCCAACCCATCCGTCCCCTCAGGATTGGGAAGTGGAGGAGTCTAGCTGGCAATACGAAGTCTCATGACGAAGCCATGAGAAAGTAATCTAAGATCTGCAAAAGATCTACTAATATGCAGTAGGCCATGCATGCTTCATCAAATAGCCAAGCCATCAGAGACACGAAGGGTTTAGCTAAGGCACTCATCGAGTTCTTCTATGAAGAAGTAAGAAGGCCTCCATGCTTTAAATAGACTAGCTCAATTTCTCGAAGAATCCAGAGTCTATCTGGTTGCTCCTAATCAAACGGTCTAGGAGAAATTAAGGATGCCATGCCAATAGCTAAGAGCCATGTGCAGAAGGAAGTATGGTCTAAGGCAGACGAAGTGAAAGATTTGAGTTTGAAATGATAATATAGTAAAAGCTACAGGCAAGGAGCTTATCAATAAACTGCAACTCCCAGTCTACAAAGCAGACTGAGAGTTGGGGTCTTGATGTTATGAGTAAAAATTAGTACTTCGTAAATGGGCCAACAAAAGGCCCAATAGGCAAGTCCAGAGAAAAAGACCTAACTTGTCCGACCCTAAGGTCACTAAGCATGATTGCCATGTTGCGAGCTGTACGCCTGGCACAAGACAAAGACAAAGCAATAAGTCAGCTTGCTAAACACGAGCCCTAGTACTCATGGCCAACAGCCTGTCTAGTATGAGTTTGCTTCGCCAAGAACGAGCTCGACCTTGCTAACCGAAGTAGAGCAGCGACCTTTAGCCAGAAGCTTTGGCTTGCAAGATGAAGCACATCACTCAATTAGAAGCTCACTAAGGTCAAGCATGAGACAAGCATATGTCAGCTTGTAGACCCAGCAGACAGGAGCCCACCTACAAAAAGTAACCTACAGAAGCCGAATTATAGGAATCTATATAGTCTTGTACATTTAATGTTTAATGTAATAGAATTATAACTTATAAATTTACAATTATAACCTCTCAGCCTTTATAAATAGGGGAAGCAAGATCAACATAAGCAATTCTAAGCAGAGATACTGAAACTCTATAATAATTTCTTTAAGCAATAATACTATCATGGACGTAAGGACCGGTGCTACTCGATTTTGACCGAACTACATTAAAAATCTCTCTATAGCATTGTTGTTCTTCCTCCCCATACCTCCATTCTTTATCTTCAACAACCAGAAAGTAGTTTAAGTCTAAAAAAGCTTCTCAGGTTGGCTAGATTTTGGTTGAACCAAAATCCACCGTCAACAATATTTGTGTCTCATTCCTTGGCTTCCATTGCATAATTCCACACTTAATTTGTCCAAAGGCTCGCTTTTACTTATGCGTATCCTCGTCTCTACTTCTATTCCAGTATCCTCTACTTATAATTCTCGAAGGAAAGATAAGTAGAGCTATATTTGAGACCATATTTTATTACCAAATAGCAATAAGAGGCATAAGATCATGTACAAAGGGAATCAAGCGAGTCCCACAGCAAAAGCACAGGCCTGACTTTGCTACAACAAAACTACAACATTTTCCACCAAAATCAACAAGTCATGAACCAAAATCATCGACAAGATTATGCATCTTGATTTCCAACACCTCTGAACAAATCTGCCCCATTGTGTGGTAAAAAGACAAGATGTCTGATAACTGTTCTACTGTCATTTTCCCCATCACATTTCTTGCCAGTTTTTCTCTTTCCTCATTCAGTTTCAGTCTCTGTGTGTATGAACCTCCATTTCTTACTGTTGCTCCCATTTGCTTTAACCTATTCTCTTGTTGCACACTCAAGGCTGCGTTTGACTACAAAATTAACCATAAATCAAGATTAAAGAGAGAAGATAAAAACCCATTATAACTTTTTTATCAAAAAAAAAAATTCCCCAAAGGTATATTATACCTTTTATAATCAGCATACATATTTAAATTAGTTATACCTCAAGAAATTCTGCTCCAGCTTCAAGATCAGATTCTTTGAATGTTTTCCTTCCACAGCCAGTGGTGTAGATATTCTTTGCAAGTGAGAAACTCCTCAATATGATTTTCCTTTTGTTCTCCATTTCCTTATTAAGCTTTATAGGCTTTTGGACAGAAGTTAAACTGTTCAACTTCTTCTGATAACCAACCACTGCTTTTACAAATTCCTGCTCATAAACAGAAAAATGAAAAATTTAATTACAATCAATTAATTTAATTCCCACAGTTAAAACCAAAAAAAAAAAAGGGGAAGATTGAACAAATCAATCAAAATATCTCAATTGGAACTTTAAAAAAAAAAAACTAAGAAATTAACTAATTAATATTTTCTAACCTTATAAGCAGATGGGCAACCAGGATAATCAAATTCATCAGAATCTGGCTTCCTCATACGTTCAGGATGAAACTGCAATCCCATAATGAACTTACCCTCTTGAGGATTATAAGCATCTGGGTCATAAAATCCTTCAATCAAACCATCAGGTGCAAAAGCCATTGGAACAAAACGTTGTGCCAATCTCTTAACGCCTTGATGATGATAACTATTTACCATGATCTCCATTTTCTTTTCTTCCAAAGAATCCTTAAACCAATTATGCAAAGGGCTATTTTCCACCACTTTCACCATATGCCTATGCCCATCATAATCATCATAGTTTATGTGATTCATTTTTTGGCTTTCTGGGTACTTTTTGGACATTTCCGTCCCTATGTCCTGATATAGGGTACCCCCACAGGCAACGTTAAGAACTTGTGACCCTCTACAGATTCCCATGTAGGGTATGTTCCTTTCAAGGCAGAGCTTTGCCAGGCTTAGTTCTATTGAATCTTTCTCTTTATCAATTGAAGTGTCACTTACATGAAGCCTCCTGATTTCTTCAATATCTTCATGTGAAAGGCCTGAGTTTTCTGCTTCGTACCATGAAGGATCAATGTCTTCTCCTTCACATAGAAGAACGCCATGGAATGGCTCGAAGCTATCTAACAACATGTGGACCCCAGAAACTCGAGGCACAATAACTGGTACTGCACCATAACCTACTATAAGATCAAGATGATATTCACCTGAAAAAAATTAATGAAACCATCATCTTAATTATAAGATTTCAACAGATGGATAAGTAAATATGAACAAGAATAATTAATTATTGCATACTTCCAAATTGCAGTTTGTTGCATTAGGCTCCGCAACAGCAAATTTTCACAATCTTGCTTCTTAACAACTACTTTTTCTTATGTAATCTTACTAATCACAAAGTAACAACAATCCTAATTTAAAAAAAAAAAAGAATTTTGATCGACGAAAACTTACCCACGAAATCAACGAACTTGTTCTTCCGGACGCTTCGTCTAGAAACGATTAGAACTCGAGGAAGAGTGCCAGAGAGATCGGAAGACATCATAATCAAGTTGATCGGAATGTCTATTCTCGATGTCAGGGATGAGAAGGCAAATGGATTTTGATGGATTAAACATGTCTTTCAATGGCTTTGTTTACTCTTATTTATAGAAGGAAATAAGGTATATACTAGAGAGAAGAGAGTTACGATGCTGTTACTAACAGCTAAATATGATATAAAAGAGAGTTTAAGGATGTGTGTATGCGTAGGAGAGAGAAATGCAGAGAGATCGTACGTAAAGATAGAAACAAAAGAACAGTCCAGTAGCCGCGTACATTTCAGGTTTTGAAGGATTATTTACTAATTAATTCCATTATATAAATTCAAAGCACTATTTTAGTCCTAATTAAGTTTTTTTTTTGTTGGTAGATATTTCAGTTCTAATTAACGAGTTGCACAATTTGGTATATTTTTCTATTTTTTTTTTGCATTAATTATTTAAAATTAATTTCAGTTTTATTTTTTTAGGAGAAATGATCTGAGCGCCCAAGTAATTAACACCGTTATTGGGTTAAAATACAATAAAATTCCTCTTTCTTTGGATAATTTGTGAACTGCTTAATGAGATGTAAAAGTGAAAGTGTGAGATCTCTCCAAGTTAGCGTAAATAATTACAATCAAGGGAAAAAGTCCAAAGTTGTTTAACTAACTTTTGTGATAAGAGGTTAATTAGTTGCACCATTTATGAAGTTTAAACCATCAATCATACATTTGAAAATTTTACAGATAAACCATAAAGAATTCGGCATTTTACCCTTATTATAATTAATAATTAATTAATCATAGCTTACCTTTATTCCTCAATTAACTACCCTACATTTATTGAGCTAAAGTTTTATTTTCTGAAAACAAAATTTTAAAAAGGAAATTTATTTATTTTATATTCTTACCTAAATTTGTATGCAAAAATCAAATTAGACTGTTCGGTTAAATCAGTCAAATGGATGATTGGTATGCTTATTGCTAGTCTTGCTACATACTTTTCTTAGTTTTGATGTTGAAAAGCAATTTTGATCAGTATCATATTATGATCATATGCTTAATGTTTGTTAATTGATTGCAAGATCAAAGTATGTAATTCAAGATATCCACATTAGATTTAGTAATTCCCTTATTTTAATTAAGATCTTTTGTAAGTATGATTTCATTCATTTTGATCCAAACAAGTTTCTTAAACTGGTTAAGTTGAAGTAGAAATAAATCATTTGAAATGAGCTTAAAACAAAAGTATTCTAACAATATTTCAAAGATACTGTTGACGGTGAAATTCGATTTGTACGGGAGGTTCGAACTTTAGCCAATCGGGATGAGCTCTGGGACCCAATGTTGTTCCTGAAGTACAAAAGACAGAGGACCAAGAAGACAAGGAAGGAATAAGACAATCAGTTTAACGTGATTCGGCCAAATCCGGGGGGTACCGGACCCTACATCTGCGATGGAGATTTTATTAATATGAAGTGATATGCAGAGTTTTCTGCTTACAAGATGGTCTCCTCTGCCCCTTACTAACAATGTAAGCCTATTTATAGAGGAAGAAGGGGTTACATGTATTAATTACAAGTTACAGTTGCATTAGATCAAATAATAAATGAGAAAAGACAAAAAGGGGGTACAATCCGGCTACAGTAAAAAGTAGGCTACTGGGCGATCCCCCTAGGCTGGTGGTGGACCTGTGCCTATCACTCGGTACCTTAGGCAGGGGTTTATGACTTGGACGTGTCGTAGGTCTTGTTGTAGCGAGCATTGCTGTAGCAAGAAGGCAATCTCGAGCGGGGTGGCCAATCACCCTACGATTTATGACTTCTTTGCTGGTTCGTCCCTCGTGGGGAGGTTCGTCTCGCGGGATGTGTCCGAGCCTCTTCACAGTGTCATTGTGATGCGACGAGTGAGGCAGGGCTTGACGCTCAGAATTACTTTGTTGTTGCTGTTCACTGGAGCACGGGACTTAGTCTTCGTTGTTCTCGAGGGCTTGTCCTGACAAGGCTAATTTTTGTATATAATATAAGTCCCCTAACTCTCTGTTCACTTTGCGGACCAAGAGTTGTATGTTTTCGAGGCTTGATTCGTATCTTCAGCCAGTGTCCTTCTTTGATCGAAGTGTTATGTCAAATGTCTTTTTATTTTGTTTTAGGCCATACCTTTCCCTGTTTGCCATTTTTAGCCATTGGCATGGCGTTGTCGCTCGTTTTAGACCGTTAGATGAAGATCAGATCAGATTTTTTCTGAATTCTTCAAAGGGCTGAGCGGGTCTATTTATACCTTGGGGCGTTGTTTCTTTCAACCTAGAAAAACTTAATGGAGGAGACCGAAGAGCCCCCTTTGCTTTGGTATCTCAGCTTCTGGCGAAGCTTGGTGAGACATGGATGGCCTGTTGCAAGGTGGCAGGAGATGTGGATAGCCCATTGCACGTGGCTCTGGTGCAGGATCTGCCTAACAGGTTCCTACGAGCTTCTCACGATGTCTTCTGGCCACCTCCTCCAGCCGTTGCTTGTGGTGCTACTAGTTGGCCAGCCAATTTTTATGACTTTTGGATTTGCTCTGGGTCTGGCTCAGGAGGACATGTCAGAGGAATAAGCAGGAGGAACTTTGGGGCTACTGCTCTTCTGTGAGCCTGACGACTGGTAGCCGACTTTTTGGCTACTTTTTGCAGGAATTGTAGGTTTTTATTCTTTTTCCCCTAATGTACCGTCGTCTCGCTTGTTAAGATCTGTACGTGGGATGAGTTCTTCTCCTTTCAGAAACTATAATGAATGCTCCACGCAATGTTGTATGTAAACTTATGATAACTTAATGAGAATTTCTTCTTTTAGCTAGTTGGCTATGCTTTCAACATTTTTTCTGACTGCTTGACTTAATGCGAGAGAGATAACGAGTGAGCTGTGCTTCAGAGATCTCATTTGAGATGTGAGAGATACATCCACATGAGAGCTGTGGGAATTTATTTGCATGAAAACTGCGGGAAACTCGTTCGCATGAGAGCTACGGGTGATGAGGATTTCATTTTGATAATGGCAAGGTGAAAATCGTTCGTTGAGTTTTTAGTTTTCGTATTCACGAGGTAGGCTCAAGGGCCGTATTATCCTCAATTTTGTTTTAGTTTGTTTTTGTTTTCGAAGCCTCAAGGTAGGCTCAAAGGTCGTCTCACCCTTGGGCATTGTGAGATAGGCTCAAGGGTCGTCTTACCCTCAGTTTTGTTTTAGTTTGTTTTTGTTTTCGAAGCCTCGAGGTAAGCTTAAAGGTTATCTCACCCTCGGGCGTTGCGAGGTAGGCTCAAGGGTCGTCTCACCCTCGGTTTTGTTTTTGTTTGCAAAGCCTCGAGGTAGGCTCAAGGGCTATCTCACCCTCGAGCGTTGCGAGGTAGGCTCAAGGGTCGTCTCACCCTCAATTTTGTTTTCGTTTTTGAAGCCTCGAGGTGAGCTCAAGGGCCGTCTCACCCTTAGTTTTGTTTTCATTTTCGAAGTCTCGAGGTAGGCTCAAGGGCCGTCTCACCCTTGGTTTTGTTTTTGTTTTTGAAGTCTCGAGGTAGGCTCAAGGGTCATCTCACCCTCGAGCATTGCGAGGTAGGCTCAAGGGCTGTCTCACCCTCGATTTTGTTTTCATTATAAAGCTCATCTAATTGAGATAATGTTAGTGATAATGTTAGTAGAGCAATGCTATAGTGAGGTGAAAACCATTCACTATAGCAGTTATGTGAAGAAGAAGAGAAGACTTTTGTCTACATAATGCTTTGGCCAATCGACAATTCTCATTGATTCAGTGTGCAACAGTTACAGCCAAACACCATTGAGAAGTTATAGGATTAGAATATGGTCCTAACGGAGGGCTCAGGCTCTTGGGTGATAACTTGCTAAGCTTACTGAGCTTGCTGTCCCGATGGTCTTACTACATAATCCTGTAATCGGCCCCTTCTGATGAGGTCTTCTATGGCATCTTTTAGCATCTGACACTTTCAGGTGGTATGTCCAGCCTTATTGTGATAAGCACAAAATCTACTTTAGTCTCTGGATTTGGGGGATGCCCTTATTGGCCATGGTTTCCCAAAGTCCTCGTTATGCTTTTCTGCGGTAAAGATTCTATCTTGAGTGTCTGACAGGATGCTATAGCTTTTGAAGCGATCTTTGGGCCGCTGAGGTTTTGCCTTCTTTGCGAGATGAGGAGTGGGGCTGTCATAACTCTCGCTACCCCTCTTTTTGCTCACGGTGGGACCGCTATGGCCTACTTTATACTTGGGTTCCTTTGCTCTGAAGGTTTCTTCCCATCTTATTTGCTTGATCACCCGATCATAAAATTCGGTGAGGTCTTGAGCGGGAGATTTGTAGAGGCTTCTGTATAGCTTGCCATCTTTACGAAGTCCCGCTGAGATGGCGGTTAGAATACTTTCCTCCAAAGGATTTTCCATGGAGTTAGCCTCATGCCTAAACCAGGCCAGATAGTCTTTAAATGACTCATCCCTGCGCTAGAAAATCATGGCAAGGTGGCAAAGAGGCATGAGTTGCTTCTTCAGTACCCGATATTGGTCGACAAACTTCCTTTGACATTCCTCCCAATTGTCGATGTTGCGCGGGGGGAGGCGCCTGAACGAGGCATGAGTTATTGCCCCTAGTGTGGTGGTAAAGACACGGCACTTTACCAGAGGGTCGATAGTCTGGAGGTCCATTTGAGTGTTGAACGCGTTCAGGTGATCGCTTGGGTCACTGTTCCCGTCATACAATGGGATGGCGGGCACTTTGAGTTTTTATGGGAGAAGTTGCTTCTCGACTTCCACAGAAAATGGTGAGGTCTCTCCATAGCGAGGCTGATTGCTTTGATGTTGAGGGCGCTCCTCTAGCTGTTTTAGCCTTTGGAGAACTTCTTCCATCACCGGTCGTTGTCCTTCATGGTGGGGAACAGAGCTTTCTGCTCGTTGCGAGCCCCCTGATTGGTAGCTGTCGAGGTCATCGCGGACTTCTCTCTGAGCTTCTTCATGAAGCTGTTGGAGTTGAGCCATGACTTCTTCTTGCCTTTGAGCATTTTGTACTTATGCCTGAGCAAGCACCTTAACAATCTCAGCCAATTCTTTGACTATATTTTCAAGTGCTGATCGGGATCGATCGGGCATTTGTGCCTCTTGAGTTTCGGGTGCAATGGTGTGCTGGGAAGCTGGAGCTGTAGAACTCTGAATCGTTCTTCCTCTGGCCATGATTAGGCTATAATGGAAAGTTCAAAAAGCAGATGGATTCCCACAGACAGCGCCAAAATGTTGACAATAAAATTAGGTTTGTACGGGAGGTTCGAACTTTAGCCAACCGGGATGAGTTCTAGGACCTAATGTTGTTCCTGAAGTACAAAAGACAGAGGACCAAGAGGATGAGGGAGGAAGAAGACAATCAGTTTAACGTGGTTCGCCCAAATCCGGGTGGTACCGGACCCTACATCTACGATGGAGATTTTATTAATATGAAGTGATGTGCAGAGTTTTCTACTTACAAGATGGTCTCCTCTCCCCCTTACTAACAATGTAAGCCTATTTATAGAGAAAGGAGGGGTTACATGTATTAATTACAAGCTACAATTGTGTTACATCAAATAATAAATGAGAAAAGACAAAAAGGGAGTACAATCCAGCTATTGCAGAAAGTAGGTTGTAGCGCGGTCCCCCTAAGCTGGTGGTGGACCTGTGCCTATCGCTCGGTGCCTCGGGCAGGGGGTTTATAATTTGGAGGTGTCGCAGGTCTTGCTATAGCGAGCATTGCTATAGTGAGAAGGCGATCTCGAGCGGGGTGGCTGATCACCTAACGATTTATGACTTCTTCGCTGGTTCGTCTCTCGTGGGGAGGTTCGTCTCACGAGATGTGTCCGAGCCTCTTCGCAGTGTCGTTGTGATGCGATGAACGAGGCAGGGCTTGGTGCTCGGAATTACTTTGTTGTTGTCATTCACTGGAGCACAGGATTTGGTCTTCATTGTTCTTGAGGGCTCGTTCTGATGAGGCTAATTTCTGTATATAACAGATACCTTCAAAAGTGAAAGTATTATAAAAATTGTTTTACACTATGTGAATCGATTTGCAAATCGATTCATACAAAAAATCTTATAAATTGATTAGGTAATCAATTCATGAAGAATTGTTTTAAAAATTATTTTCACCAAAGGTTAGAAAAATCTTTGAATCAATTAGGTAATCAATTCATGATCTTTTCACATAATAACGTTAATCGATTCATACATTGATTCCATCATGAAATTCTTGATAATATTTATGAACAAATTAACTCATAAGTTAATAACCGCTCTAAATCAATTCATAGTAAAAAAGTTAGTTATTTTTTAGATGTTGGTTACCACACTACAAATAGACCCAAGCCTCATTTCAAACATAACTTTCACATATTTTTCATATATTCAAGTGTGAAAAACAAAGAGATAATAGAGCTAAAGCTGATCTATCATTACCTCATCTTGTTTCTTTAAATTAAGTCAATCTTGGATCAAATTGAAGAGAATCACACATGAGATTATTGAGATTTTCATCTCAATACAAGTATTGTATTTCT
>JANHAO010011545.1:0-16941 GCA_026873985.1 Saraca asoca | reverse complement strand
GTGCTCCAAACATTAGATAAGATAGGATAGGAAAATTTTATCCTATCCTATCCTCACTATCAAGTGTGCCAAACATGCCCTAAAGAGATAAGGCTAATGATTATGCGGGTTACATATGGAATAAAGTAACAAAGAGAATCTTGGGGTGTGTTTGGAAGTGTTTTTGTTTTTTTTATTTTTGAAAACTACTTTTGAAAACAACCCTGAGATGTTTTTAAAAACTATTTTTAAAACAAGGTTTTAGAACAAAATTTTTAAAGTTGTTTTTAAAAGTAGTCCTACCAAACAAGTTTTTTTTGTTTTAAAAATAGTCCATTATTTTCAAGAATAGAAAACTATATTTAAAAACAGTAATCAAACAAGCCCTTAATTTTTTTTTATTTATTTTGCTTATTACTTATCTAAATTATTATTATATGAAATCTTGAAATAATATGATCCAGTAATATGATAAAATAATCTAAAAAATGATAGGTTTGATAATGACTGCATGAGGTCATAAAAAAATCATGTTTGTTTATAAAGTGTTAATGATAACATTGTACAATGATATTCAAAGATTAGTTTCTGTGACCTTATAACTTGACTATTGATTCTAGTACGAATATGAATACATTTGCTATAATGTGTATACATTTGCTACTATTGGTAAATTTATAAGTTAGGTAAGGATTATCTCACTGAGCCCCAAACTTACTCTTCTATGGACCATTTTTCAAATTCTCATAATATTGCCACTATTTCTTCATCAGAGCATAAGGATGGATGCTAATCCCATTGAAGTAATTGTTGATATGTTCACAACCAATATAGTGAGTCCCTTAAGAGCTTATGAAGTTAGAATTCATTATATTGTCATATTGAAACTAGCAAGATATGAGGTCCTACATGAAGTGGAGATTATGCCACTAGAACCCCCTAATATTTTATTAATGATGGTCATAGGATGGTTTGATTCTTAGGGGATCTACCATTAGGTTTCTTTTTACTAATTTTTTGAAATCTTGTATATAGTAGGGCTGTAGGGTTTCAATGAGGGCTTAGTTAGTTTAACTTATACTTTTGGTTTCATGATAAGTTATAGGTTAATCTAACTTTTTGGTTTTCCTTACACTTGAGTGGACATTTGGGTAGAATAAGGGATGACTTATGACTTTTGGCTCTTTGATTTTATATATATATATATATATATATATATGAAAACTTGATTTTAAACCACTAACAATGATGTCCTATTGGCATGTGCCTTATTTTGGCAATGTCTTTGTAAATTGTATAAATTATGTTTATATCTCAATGTGTCTTCCATTTTTTTTACTTAGATATGATTAGAAAATATTGATACAAATATAAATAGGAATGGATAATAAAAACATGTTAGAGGCTGGTAATATTAATTAGAGATTAATATTCATGCCAATCATGGTCAAGAAATTAGGTCATAACATAAGCCTTACCTAAATTCTTAATATTTTCCATTAGGTTGATTTGGGCAATTGATAGAATCCCTCATCTAACAATCTCTAGTCTTTTCAATATTAGGAAAAACTTTATAATTTTCTATGGGAGAAAATTGTCTTCGATTAGTAACGTAGAGTAGGGACTTATCGTTTTAAAATAACATTTGGGTTAGGATTCTACCCATCATAGAATTCACCTAAATTTTATAGTCTGAGTTTTGTACCCATAAAAGTCTAGCATATAATGTTATAGAAAAGGTTTAATAATTCATTTTGACATTAAACTTTAAATAATATTATAAAACATGGACATGCCCAAATTACACATTTCTAACCTACTATAGATATACCATTTACCACTTTGAATTCTTTTGCTCATTAAATTTGGTTACAAACATATGAAACTTGTGAAGTTGAGTCACTCATTTCATATGGCTATTGAGGCTTGTAAAGCCATCTAGCCATGAAACCATGCAGTCCAAAATAATTATTTTGTTCCATAAAAGTAGCTACAATAGGATTCACACCACTCACACGTGTATTCATATATCCGATTCTTGAAAATTTTAGGTGAATCTAATTTATAATAAACTTAAGTAGAAAGATACATATAATAATAAATGTTAATCCTATGTGATAGGTTTTATATGTATTATGCCTATCTCCCTTCTCAAGTTCACAGTAAAAATGATCCATACAAAAATTTCTCTCTACTCACATTTGGGAGTAGAGAAGTCTAATAATGTCTTAGCGTCACTTTTTTTTAAGAAATAATTCTTATATGGATTTTTATTCATCATATACATGAGGAGAAAGATAAAATAAATAAATAAATACATACATAAATATAACTCCTGTATGTGCTAATGAATCCCTTGAAATATTATGCCTATTCTTGTATTCAGATTTATAGCAATACTTGATGCTTCAGCCAAATCTAGCTCAATGAAACTGAGTTGGGACATTTATTAAATGTAATAGTGATCAACAACAGAAAATGCATGAAATGGATCTTAATTTAATAAGGCTTCTCTTCAATCCTTCAAAACAAAAAGTTTTAATTGCGTTGAGTGAGTGCATTTAATCATATGTATTAAATCATTCAGAAAATGATGTTTTTTTAAAAAAATAAATAAATTATTTTACCTATTATTGGCAGTGGATTTCGGTCAGACTTAAATTCGGCCGATGGTGGAGGTTCTTTGGGGACCCAAACCACTCTCCGATCATTGAGACGATAGAAGGGTACTAGACAAGGAGGAAAAGAGAGAAGAGAGAAATACACATGGGGTTTAACATGGTTTGGTTAAATCTGGGCAGCACCAGACCCTACTTCCACGAAGGTGTTTCATTAATATGAAAGAATGTTTACCGAGTTTTGCTTTGCTATGGCATTTTGATAAAGTTTTTGCTAGTGTTCTCATGGTTTCTTCTTTTACAATGACTCTAGCCCCCTATTTATAGAAACATGGAGGGGTACAAATGGAACTAAATTAACTATGTATCTATTACATCAAATATTAAATATATAAGACTGCCTAGGATACTAGAGACTGGCTTTTGCAGGCTACTTTTTCCAAGTGGGACCTAATGGCCGCATCTACAGAATAGCGATGCAAGTTGTTTGTTGGCTTTATGCTTAACTTCAGTGGCCTTCTGGCTGAATGAAGCTGCTTCCTAGCAAGCTTGATCTTGTTTGATGAGGATGCAGCTGGCTCCGACTTCAAGCTTATTCGACCAGTAAGCTCAGGTCTTCAGCAAGCTGAGAGCTTTTGCACAGTGATCTAGTGAACTTGTCCTTAGTCAGGTTTGGCTTTCCCTGGGCTTTTGCCAGCCCATTATGTAGCATGAATTTCTACTAATAACATTAGCCCCAACTCTCAGTTCACTTTGCGGACTGGGAGCTAGACTTCTGCTGGCAAAAGTGCATGTAGCAGCAATATATCATAAATTTGGCCCTTATCTTCGCACACTTACTCTCCTTTGTGAGGTGCGGCTTCAATGATCTGGGGCTTTGTGAAACTTAGAGGGCCACTTGGACAAGTTTTTGTAGCTGGTCCCTTATCCAGCCCATTCCAGATCCAAGTCCAAAATATACCTTTAATCTCGATCATGGATGATTGTGTAATCAAAGCCTTTCAAATCAAAACTGCCGTTTCATTTTTCCAAGCAAAATGCATGTTGTGGTTATTAGCACGCTAGCCTCGTTTTCTTTCACGCCATTAAATGAAAGTGGTTAGGGGGTTTTCTTCTGAATCCTTCGGCTCCTTTAGGCTGAGCTTATTTAAAGCATGGGGAAACCTCTTCTTCTCTCAGAAAGTGTCCAAATGGAGGCTCCAGATAAACCCCTTGATATCCCAATATTCTGCTTTTTGAGTGAGGTGTATATGTTCTGTTGCATAAGGAGCTTTGAAGTCAATACTTTTCTTGTAATATGGAGGAATCTCAAACGGATCGTAGATTATGTCCTCACAGTGGTGAGGTTTTTCCTTCTCTATCACTCCGGTATGCTTTCTCAGACTTTCCTAGCCCCAAGAATTAAGGCTAGAGGAAGAAAGCTGAGGGCTTAAGTAGGTCGGTGAGCTTCTAATCAACAGAGGTTTATCCTTCGGTGGCTTACCTTCTGATTGGTGGGAGTTTTCCTTCTACGTGCCAATCTTTCTTCCAAGAGAATTAGATATAGCCTTTTCTGACTTGTATTTTGACTCTTTCTAATGTATATGCACTTTATTGAGGCTTTTTGATGAATAAAATTTTCCTTTCTTCTTTTAGTGTTCAGCTGTTTGTCCTACAATTCTTAGACAATAAGTGTTAATTCTACACGTAAAAATAATCAAATAGCTAATCGGCAATGCTTTCAATCAAAAGACAAATTCAGTTTGAATGTAAATGAGTAGCGTGTGAGTAGGCCACATAGCATTAAAGTGGACGATGGCACGAGAGCTACAAAATTTAGGTCATATGATAGCTATGAAGTTTAGGTCGCATGATAGCTATGAAGTTTAGGTCACATGAGAGCTACAAAGTTTGGGTCGCATGAGAGCTACAAAATTTAGTTCACATGCATATGGTGGCTAAGAAAGTTGCTCACATGCATGATAAGGTTGCAACGCATGGTGGCTAAGAAAGCTGCTCGTACATGCAGTAAAGTTGCTGCGCGTGCACGGTGGCTAAAAAAGTTGCCCATATGTGTGAGCTTTTAGATCACATACGAGCTACGAAGTTTGATCGCATGAAAGCTGCAAAGTTCAATTGCATGAATTGTGATGTTCATTAGTAACTTGACACTTAGATTACAAAGTATGCATATCAAATCAAATGATTTCTAGAATTTTAGGATAATCTACATGGGCCAATTTACACAAAATTTAGGATGCTTCTGCTTATTGGATTACAAACTCAATATATGGTTCTTACTACAACTGGCTACTCTTGCTTAGGGTCCCGTTGAGGTTGAGGGGACTGTCGTGCCACAGACCACAATATGTACTCTCTTAAACACCCTCTTTTAATTAGGCCTTCAATGGCATCCCTAAAAGCTCAGCAATCCAAAGTGTTATGTCCTACTTCATTGTGATATGCACAGAATTTGTTCATATTTCTACCTACACAAGGTACTTGAAAGGGAGTGGGAGTCCCAAAATCCTCTCTATTTCTTTCTACTGCATAAATCCTATTGGGAGTATCCGACAGGATATTGTAGAGTTCATGATGAGCCAATTGCTGAGGTTGCTCGACCTTGGCCTTCTTTGTGAGCTAGAGGTTGGTGCCGCTTTTTATGTCCTCACGACTATTCTTCCTCTTATTTTAACCTGGGTTGTCTAGCTTAGACTTCTTCGCACCAAATGTCTCCTCCCACCTAATTTGTTTGGTAGCTCAATTGTAGAACTTTCCCAGGTCTGCTACTAGGGATTTGTATATACTTTTATATAGTTTGTCGCCTTTGCGAGGTCCGGTAGATATCATCATCAAAATACTTTCGTCAAATGGGCCTTCCACATTATTGATCTCTTTCTTGAACCAAGCAATATAGTCTTTTAAAGACTCATGCTTGTGCTAAAAATTTATGGTGAGATGCCAAGGGGGTGTGAACTGCCTCTTCAATGCCCTATAATGGTCAAGAAATTTTTGTTGATATTCCTCCCAATTATTGATACTACGGGCCAGGAGGTTCCTGAACCATGCTCGGGGGGCATCTCCCAATGCGATAGGAAAAACACGACACTTAATCAGAGGATTACTTATCTGGAGATCCATCTGATCGTTGAATATGTCCAAGTGATTACATGGATCATTGTCTCCATTGTAGAGCGAGAATGTGGGAATTGTGAACTCTTAGGGGAGAGGCTCCATTTTGACCTTCTTGGAGAAGGGAATTTAATCCTTGGCATGACTCCGGTCACCTCGAACTCGGGGGTGTGCCTCTAATTGCTTCACCCTTTGGAATAATTCTTCCACCATCAGCGGTAATCCTTCAAATCTCTGGCTAAAATCCTGGCGGCTTCTCGTATCCTACTCATCGTGGGGGGAATGATTCGAGACATGCTCGCGACTAGCTCTGTTTGAATTTCCAGCTCACTACTACTAAGGGACATTTCCAGATGTGATGATCTCGACTTGTCTTTGCACACCTTGGACCTGTGCTTGAGCCAGCATTTGGAATGATTTAGCCATCTTCCTCATTGAGCCTTCAAATGCTTCCCAGCACTCATGCCATACTTGGGCTTCGTTGGTCTCATGGGTAGTGACACCAGGATAGTAGTGAACCATAGAAACCAAACTGTTGGTAGTTCTGGCGATAAAGGAACTTGCAGTGTGGCCTTCTAGTTGGCTAACGACAGCATCCAACTTCCTGATAGCCTTTCCTCTCACCACTCTAATCTGAATAGAATCAACCAGAGAGATAAAGAAAAAACCAGAAAATAGAAGGGTCCTATTAGGTGTGCCAAAATGTTGACGATGGATTTTGGTTAGACCTAAATCCGGCCAATGGAAGGGGTTATTTGGGCACCCAAACCATTCTCTAGTCGTTGAGATGATAGAAGGGTTTTGGATGGCGAGAGGAAGAGAGAGAAGAAAGAAATACACATGGGATTTAATGTCGTTTCACTAAATCCGAGCAGAACCAAACCCTACATCTATAGAGGTGTTTCATTAACATGAAAGAATGTTTACAGAGTTTTGCTTTACTCTGGCATTTCGGTAGAGTTTTTGCTAGTGTTCTCTGCTTCTTCTTTTACAATGACTCTAGCCTCCTATTTATAGAAACATAGAGGGGTACAAATGGAACTAAATTAACTGTGTATCTATTATATCAAATATTAAATATATAAGATTGCCTAGGGTACTAGAAACTAGCTTCTGCAGGCTACTTTTTACAAGTGGGATCCAATGGTCATATCTATAGAATGGCGATGCAAGTTGTTTATTGGCTTTATGCTTAACTTCAACAAGCTTCTGGCTGAATGAATCTGTGTCCTAGCGAGCTTGATCTTGTTTTCTAAGGATGCGACTAGCTCACGACTTCGAACTAGTTCAACCAGTGAGCTCGGATTTTTAGCGAGTTAAGGGCTTCTGCATAACGATCTAGCAAACTTGTCCCTAGTCGGGTTCGACTTTCCTTGGGCTTTTGCTAGCCCACTATGTAGCGCCAATTTCTACTAATAACACCTATATTTAATAATATACATTAACTTAGGATATAAACATGAGTACATGGTGTTACATTCTATTGGATGGAAATGAGATTGGAAGTGGGAAAAAGAATGCAATGGAATGGAAGAGTTATTCTATAATTATCTTTGGTATGATCAAGAATAAAATGTGTATTTTATTCTATTTTTATGTTTCATACAACAAAACATTGTAAAAATGAAATGAAGAAAAATAATTAATTGCAATAATATCCTTATAACAAAAAAAAATATAGTCATCTAAAAGTAATAAAAAAAAATGTGCAAGACTTCAAAATTTCAAACTATACAACATTTCTTTCCATTTTTTTGTTGTTCATGTATGCTTGTCTTCTTTTATAATTTTGACTCATCTTATATATCAATAAATAAAATTTAATTCATTAATTTTCATTTTATATTAAATAATTTTATATAATAAATAATATAAAATATCTTAAATAATATTTGTTTAATAAATAATATAAAACATCTTATTTTAAATTTTATTATTAAAAATATAATTATTAAAATATTTTTATAATAAAAGTATTGTTTATTATTTATTAATATAAAAGTAATTTTAGAATATATGAAAGATATAATGAATAATCGTATAAAAATGTCAATTTATGAATGATGAAATGACCTATTTCACTGCTTTTGCAATGAGAGAAAATTCCATCATTTAATAAAATGATCATTCTTTAAGAAATGGACATTTTTATTCTATAATACATACTAAACAAATTTTTTCTCCATTACAACTCTCATTCCATTGCATTCCCATTTTCTAATGCATAGCAAATAAAGTTTTTATCCATTACAATTCTCATTCCTATTTCATTCAATTCCATCTAATTAAATGTCATATTAAATCAATAAAAGAAGGATACATTATGCTTTATTAAACATTAATACATTATTTCTCCTATATTTAATGATATAGATTAACTTAGGATATACACTAAATGCAACTAAGAATCTCCCTACAGTAATAGATCTTCAGTAAAGAAACGAGAGACCTCCCTTCAGTTTGTGCTACTTCTTGTTTGCGTTGGGTATCTCCATGGCTGCTTTGAATATGTCCTCAATGCATTCTCCATGCAGCACTTCAATTTTTTCTCATCTATGAAGCCTTTTAGTGTTCTCAGTGTAACTCTTAATGTTCGCATATAGCTCATAATTGTAATGTTTACATTCTGCAACCACAAATAATACAAACATCCTAAAAAATTAACACATGTATTTAAACCTTGATTTTAGGAGAAAATTAAGAGATTATGATGTATATTATCTCACCAAATAAAAGAATAACAAAAAGAACCTTCTAGTTTCTAGTTGAGGACCAACCAAATCATGCATGAAATTGTGATATATGGATGTACCTATGATAGAGGTGAGATAATGAAATTTGAATACCTCGGGACCACCTGTCATTGTAAAGTATAAGCCCTTTGCAGGATGATTTGCCAATGCCATCTGTTCAGCCGGTCCAATTAAGTTGGATATCACAACACTACAGTTCCCCAATGAGCTGTAGATTTGTTTAGCCACTGCCTGCAACAACAATAACCCATCATAATTTTTTTAATTAATTAAAAAAATAAAAAATATTAAAATTAAAAAAATTAAAGACAAATCATCTTATTTGTGAAATAACTATCGTGACTAACAAGAAATTACTTTGTTTACCGATTATTACTTTAAATCATCTGTAAACAACCAATTGTTAAAAGTTGATTAAACATGTTAGATTAGGTATGGATTAAAACTACTTACCTCATGCCGTCTTAATTTCATTTCCAAATCCAATAGCCAGCCAGTGAGAAAAACACTGAATGAATGTCGCTTCTTCTTGATTATTTTGTGGGCTTTCCAGACAAATTCAAGGGGATTGGACTTTCTGGATTGACTTAGCTTTGATACGGCTACTTGCAAGAAAGATATCTGATTCCCCCATGGACCTTTGGCACCTGTCTTCATCATATCCTTCACTGACCGGTAACCTTCAACATTTCTTATATTAAGAATCACCACTGCTGTGGAGTGTGATGCTTTTGCTTTATAGTTAATCTCTTGCATGTATAGCCAAATCCCATAGAAAATCATATCAGCGATTACATCATTTATTGTCTGCATAATTTTCACCAAGATGTAAACCGAAACTTGGTTCCTAATTTTAATCAAAATAATGTTATATTTATTTTTACTTACAAATTATAACTCAACTGCATGCATGTTATAATTTAATTTAAACTAGCTCATATGATTAGATTCTGTCATATATATATAGACACACACAATTAATTAGAGATGAAGCCTCTTTAGTTTGGAAATTTTCAAAATTTTTCTATAATTTTCTATTTTTTTAAAAAAATATTTATACTTAACACCTAAAAAATTAAAGAATTTTCATAAAAATTCTTAATAAATTATATTTTAGTCTCTTCAACAATTTTTCTCCGTCTTTGTCATTGCTGGTAACCGTTTATACTCAAAATTAAATGCAAGTAGCATTATTCATTTGCTTGTCAATAAATTATTGAAATATACTTGAATAACTTAACAGATAGAAATTATTCTCTAATTGTGGCACCTATATAGTAACTTTTATTGAAAACTACTAAATACAAAAAAAATATATATATATTAGATCAAAATAAGAACACTTGATATACTTAAATATAAAAAAACTCCAAATTGTTTATCTTTCTTACCACTCCAAACTTGGACTTAATTTCTCTGAAATGATCAAGAGAGAAAGACAAGGTTGATAGGGCAAAAGGCTGAGACTCAGTCCCTTCAAATCCAGACCTTATGGGCGTTACATCATCTTCAACCATTGTACTCTTCATCAAGCTCCATCCAAAATCTGTAATGGAGGAAAAAAAAAGAAGAGATGACTGAAGGTAACCTCTTGAAGAAGCTTGTGTTAGCAGACTTTAACTTTGATGACTTGTGAGATGGGAAGTTCAGAGACAGTGAAGGATCATCAGCTCTCTGAAGACAAGAAAGAAGAGCACCCATGAGAGAGTATCCATCTCCAAGTGCATGGTGAAGTTTAAATATTACAGTGCCAGCAGCGCTGCTTGTTGGGTATTTGATGATATGGATTTCCTATAGTGGTTTGCTTTGCGGTGTTCTTTCCATCAAAATCCTTGACACATACTCATCAAAGTGTTGGTCATATGGTTCTGGTGAACGGCTTTCTGGGAATATTGGAACCTTTGCATGTTCTTTAGGCTTCACCTTAACTCTTTTCCATTTCATTCTTCTATCGTCCTCTTTAGCCTGTTTCATTAATTAATAAGTTAACAGCAATATTTATGACATCTTTTTAAACTTTGAAAATCGACAGAACTCTTCATTATTTTTCAGTACAACCAACTTTCAAGTATAAAAGCAACTCCAATGACACATCTTTTATGTTTATTTGTATATTTAGGCTTGTGTGACGATAAAATAATTGATCATAATCATACTGTTTATTCAATACAAAAATTAAAATATTTAATAATCAATTATAGATTATATAATCAATAATAGTATTTTTTAAAAATATTTAATATAATAATGAGAACCTTTCAATAATTAATTATAAAAAATTTGATTAAATAAAAAGCTATCATAATAGTCTTTTTTTTAATCTGAATTATAAAAAAAATAAATATTTATATTTATATTCATATTATCTTTACTTTTTTTTTTCTTTTTCATTGTTATCCTTATTTTAGTAATAAGGACAAAATCTTATTTTTCTCTTTTTCTTTGTTATTTTTTTCAACAATTTAATATTAAAAAGTGATTTTCCTATATATCATTTAAATAAGAATATATTATATATAATCAATTATTAAAAAATGTTATCAATTATAAAATGAATTATATACAACAATTATTAATAATTAATTATTCTATCGTTATACTAAATGAATCTATAATTGATTATATATAATTCATTTTATATTTAGTAACATATTTTGATAATTGATTATATAGAATTTATTTTTACTTGAATGATGTATAAAAAAATTATTTTTAACATTAAATTATCAAAAAGGACAACAAAAAACAGAGAAAAAAGAAATTTTGTTGTTATTATTAGAATCAGGGCAACAATAATAAAAGAAGAAAAAAAGTGAAAGCAATATGGATATATATAAGTATAAATATTTCTTTTTCTATAATCCCAATTTAAAAAAAATTACTCAAAGTAACTTTTTATTTAATTAAATTTATTATTTATAATTGATTATTAAAAGATTTGAATCTTTATATTAAACATATTTAGAAAATGTTATGATTAATCATTTAATTTATAATTAATTATTGAAAATTCTAATATTTATACAAAAGAGGATTGATGAATTTTAAATCCTGACCTTAACAAAAGAGAAAATTCTAATAGATACAAAGCGTAAAAAAGGAAAAGGTAAAAAAATGGGAGATGGAGAAAGAGTAGTGAGAAATAACCATGACGGAGGAGAAGCGTGGGTTGATAGGGAGGAAGACATTAACAAGCAAATCCACAGCTTGTGAGTCATCAATTGGAATTGCTGATTCTAAGAATCCGAAAACATATATAAGAACATAGCACCGAGCTGTTGAAAATCTCACATTATGGATATAATTATAGCTTTGCGAATTAAATATTTGGATCACGTAAAAAATAAAAACTTTTTGGAGTTCATATTTACTGATAGAAATAACGTAAAAAAATATAATTTAATGATAGCAATTTATGTAAAAAATATATAAATTTTTTAAAAATATATATATTATTTGATTAATTATTAATTAATATAAAAAAGAAGTAAAATTTTTTTAAATATTCTTTTTTTATAAAATATAAAAAATTATTTATTTATTTTCTTCTAAATAAAAAAATTTCATGCCAAAATTTTTAATTTTTATTTTTAATCAAATAATTTTAAACATATTTTAAAAAATTACAAAATAATTAAATTTTTAGAAAATTTAATTTCTCATGTAAATTTAGATTTTATGCATCAGAATTGGGCTGCGTCTCTAAAATGAAGCGCCACCCGTTGATGGTTAACACCCGCGGCGTATGTCCCGTGAGGGCTG
Organism: Saraca asoca; assembly: GCA_026873985.1. NCBI lineage: Eukaryota > Viridiplantae > Streptophyta > Magnoliopsida > Fabales > Fabaceae > Saraca > Saraca asoca. Next base: position 4,718 of record JANHAO010011545.1, on the reverse strand, counting down.
TGACTAAGAAGCATAGACAGTAGGTATGACAAGACTTGCTTATCCACCTTCTAAAGATATTATGCAGGTCACAATTACATGAGATCTCACTTATTTATATTTTTAATTAATCAACCAAAAACTGTTATCCAGACGACTTTAATGCCATCATGAAGTCACATGTAGTCCATCATTTTCGTTTTCTGTTTATGACTTAAAAAACTAGAAGACGCGCAGTATAATGCATCATTGAGAAAGTGGGGTAGCTTTGCATCGAAATTTGGCAGTCTCACTGTCTTCGCAAGCGCATAGAGAGTTGGCAAAAAGACACAATTCAGATGATCCTTGTCCTACTCAAAAAAAAAAAAAAAAAAGACCGCAAATAAATTATTTTGATAGTTTTATTTTTAACCTCAATGAAATAACTATTTTCGAAAGTGTGTAGTTGATTCAAAAATAGAAGATTTTGAGACTCTCGGATCCAGAAAATACGATGTTCGTTGGTCGACCTACAAACCAAGGAACTTAACAAGCAAGTAATTTTGATTTAATTTTTAAGATATTTGAATGCCAAAAAGTTATATAAGAAGTATAATTTTTTAAGAAATAAAGAATAATTGTATTATTTGTTTAGTTATTAACTAAAAAAATAATAAAAAAAATTCTTAAAAAATTTAAAAGGAAGTTAGATAAATAATTTTTTTATTAACTTTTAGTTAACTTAAAAGGTTTCAATTATTTAATAAAGTCAATCAATTATTTTGATACTTGATAAATGATAGTTTGAATTAATTTTTTGATCCTCAAATAGTTAACTTCAAAAAGTTAATGACCCTAACTTTTTTAATTAGTTGTGTTGACACCAAAATCCAATTAATTGGTTTGAATTCAATATTACCCTTAACTGCAAGCAGAATACAGTAGAGCCTAACTCTTTTGAACCAAACCAATTTTCATATATAATATAAGCCCCCCAACTCTCAGCTTGCTTAGCTGGTTGGAAGTTGAAACTCTTTGGTTCCCAATTAGTTAAAGTCTTTTCCTGAGACTGTCATTTCATCCGTTCCAAGCCATGCTTCTAGTAGCACATGTCCAGCGGCTGTTGCTGAGTCAACTTAGCCCTTTCCAAGGCTTATTAATGATGACGGTTGGGGAAAGGTTCCAGATCTTTCGATAAAGACGGCCCCGATTCTATATAAAGGAGAGACAATCCCTTTTGATTCTGCACTTGAGCAAACCATGGAGTTTCCTGAAAAACCTCCACCATTTTCAGCTTTCTGGCCTTCCTTAGAGGTGTGTATAGTCTGTTACATAAATAACTTGGAGGACTTATATTCCTTGGTAACATGGAAAGATCTAATATGGATATCAGACTGAGTCCCCTTGGCTCCGACGTGAGGCGTCTGTTTGGCCGACCAAGCTCCCGGGGCTTCCTGATTAGCTTCCTTCAAGATGAGCAGGTGGTCGAGGACAAAGGAATGCAGTGCTGCCGCTGATTGTGCACTAGAAGAAGAAAGTTATGACGCGTGGTCCCTAATAAGCTGAGGTGCGGCCCTTCGTAGCTGACCCTTCTTCTTAGTCATAGGTTATTTCCTTTGTATTTTTCCTAGTTTGTATATAGAGCTTTCTGATGTAAATCTGCCTCGCTAAGGTCTTCTAATGAATGAAATTTCTTTTCTGCAATTTCTGTTTGTTTTTATTTTCTTTTGCAAGGGCTTCGATTTGAACCATCTATGTGACCTGTATGTAGTCAAAAGATAGCAAGAGTTGTGAACTAGAGCATCATTGTGCTCGGGCCGATCCTGTGGCCAAATGAATAAATGTATTAGTGCAAAAATCATTAAATAATAAAATAAGTTCGCATGAAAGCTGCGAAATTAATGAGTGAGCGATCTCGCACTTGGGCCGATCTCGTGGCCAGATCGATAATAAAACATGTTCGCACGAAAGCTGCGAGATGAAGGGGCTCGCATGGAAACTGCAAGATGATTGAGTTTGCATGCGAACTGCGAAATTAACGATTCTATTGCCTTAGGTGAATAATTGATTCATCAATTCTTTACGCTTCAGCGATCACAGAGTCACGCTAGCATTGAGTATTTAAGAGTGCCTCTGCACCTTAGCAAGCACACAACTATGCTGGCATAAGTGAGTTTGTTTTGAGTATCTCCATGCCTCAACGAGCCCGCAGCTCAACTGGTTAAATGAGTTTGTTTTAAGCATCTCTATGCCCCAGTGAGCCCGTAACTACACTGGTTAAGTGAGTTTGTTTTAAGCGTCTCCATGCCTCAGCGAGCCCATAGTTACGCTGGTTAAGTGTTTGCTAATTCTTCTTCAGAATGAGTTCCAGGGGGCCTCAACTGGATCAAGGATCACAGTTGGCATGAAGTATAAAGTCTTTGATAAAATTCATGATATGTCGATCGTATGTGAGCTGCAGATACTGCTAGCACTTGGAAGCAAAGAGGGCAAAGTGAATGACATTAAATTAATCAGCAAATAACTTTCGGTAGAATTAAAGAAATGAAAATTACATTCACCCTAAAATTCGAAATACAACATCAAAATACAACTCGGACTGAGCCCCTTGGCTCTTGGTTGGTATTGTGTTGAGAAGGCTGGGGCAGCCACCTCGAGGGCTACACCATGTACTTCCTTAGATGCCCCTTTTTGATTAAGTCCTCAATCACCTCCCTGAGGGCTCGACAATTTGCTATGTCATGACCAACCTCATTATGATAAGCACAAAACTCTTCCTGGTTCCTCCGTCTGTAAGGGATTTTGGAGGGCAGGGGTACCCCAAAATCTTCCCTGTCCTTTTCTGTCATGAAGATCCTATCCTGAGAATCTGATAGGATGCTATATTGTTCATAATGGTCCAAGTGCTGAGGTCATTCATCCTTGGCCCTTTTGGACTTCTTGGTCGTTCGCTCGGTGGAGTGGTCACCTCTGTCCACATCGCTCCTCATCCTATCGCGAGAGGAGTCGGCTTTTTCATCTTTCTTGTCGGACCTTTCCGAGCCAAAAGTCTCTTCCCACTTGATCTGCTTGGCAACCCGTTCATAGAACTAAGTGAGGTTCTTGATTGGGGACTTATATAGGCTTTTGTACAGTTTCCCATCTTTACGGAGTCTCGCAGAGATGGTGGCCAGTATGGTTTCTTCAAATAGATTCTCCACCGAATTAGCTTCGAGTCTGAATCTAGCAATATAGTCCTTTAGCAACTCCTACTTGTGTTGAAAGATCATAGCAAGGTGGTAAGGGGGCCCAAGTTGTCTCTTTAGCACTCGATACTAGTTGATGAACCTCTGTTGACAGTCTTCCCAACTATCAATTGAGCGAGCTGGGAGGCTTCTGAATCAAGCTTGAGGCACACCTCCCAATGTGGCCAGAAACACCCGACACTTGACCAAGGGGTTAGTTATCTGCAAGTCCATCTAAACGTTGAACACGTCCAGATAATCATATGGATTAGAATCCCTATTATACAATGGGATTGCAGGGACCCTAAGCTTGAGAGGGAGAGTCCGAGCTTCGATTTCCTCAAAAAGTGGTGACCGTTCCTCGTAGTGAGCTCGATCACCCAGAGTTCGAAGATGTTCCTCCAATTGAGCCATCTTCTAAAACAGCTCTCTAACTAACGGATCTTGTACCCCTGAGTGCTGGCTAGGTGACCGTTGGGCACTTTGGTCTCCATTGTCTTGAAAGTCATGACTCAGGGTTTGCTTTCCTTAGAAAGTGGTAATTGTTCCTTGTGAGCTCAATCACCCGGAGTTCGAAGATGTTCCTCCAATTGAGCCATCTTCTGAAACAGCTCTCCAACTAACGGATCTCATACCCCAGAGTGTTGGCTGGATGACCGCTGGGCACTTTGGTCTCCATTGTCTTAAAAGTCATGACTCGGGGTCTACTCTTGTGAGCTATGAGCTTAGGTATTGCCTTAGTTTAAATAGCCTAGATGTTAGGTTTGTTGTTGTTGGAGAGCATTCACAAGTGTTGAGGTTTCAGCTTATCTCTGCACACCTTGTGCTAACAACGTGACTACTTTAATCAGTTCTCCCATCATGTGCTCTAGTTTCTCCTGATGCTGGAGCCAGGCTTGTGGTCTGTCGACACCATTAATGGTGAGAATCGATTGTATCGAATTAGTTGGAGGGACATCAGTAGCTACTCTAATAACAGAAGTAGTTGACAAATCTGTTGTCAAAACATGGCCAACCGGGGGATGGGGTTGCACATTCAAAGTTGTGGTGGCTCTTCCCTTGGCCATTGTAGCAGGAATGAACCAGAATAGGTGAGATCTATTGGTGTATGCCCTAGAAGCCAATCATAAGATGCTTGTGTTTGCATACATTGTACTACATTTCAATGGCAATTCAATTATTATGTTTTTTGTTATATCTGCGTAATATAAATAAATATGATAATTGTCCCTAGAATAATTTGTTATTCTTAAAATATCCCTAGTCGGGCATTATTGTTAACTAGGATAGTAATAATGTAGCAAGACTAGTATGTATGATAACTGATGACCAAAAGTCATGGATATGAGATATCAAGTCATTACATAGGTACATGCTAGAGAACTAATGTACTGGACCGACCCGCTATAAGAATGCTTCATGGAAGGTTATATGTCATCAACAATTCTTTGGTGACCATAATGTATGGAGTCCTTTGACCTGAAATCACCATGGTTCCCTACATGAGGAGTCATTTACTTTAACACTATCTTATGT
>JANHAO010011544.1:0-16895 GCA_026873985.1 Saraca asoca | reverse complement strand
TGGATATGTTATGCATAATTTGATCAATTAATTTTTGTACATAATTTGTAATTTTGTTCATATTTGTTAAATTGCCTTTATTTTGTAATTTTATGAATAATTTGTATTGAGTTATTTAAATGTCTAGTGATTTATATAATTTTAATTAATTAGAGTTTAGCTACTGCACCTTTAATTATAAAAAATTATATATTGATTTGTCTAGAATCACATATATTTAAGGTCATTTATTGTGATTAATTGTGCTTAATATAATAAATTTTATCTCACAGGATTTTTATTATCATTGTATAATTAATTAGGACAAAATATCGAATTATATTTCTTAATTTACCCATAGGAATTAAGGAAAGGAACATAATTTGATAGTTTTATAACATGGCTAAATAAATCTATTTGAATTAGTATTTTAGCCCATAAGCAAGTTTGATGTCACTAGATTTATTATTTTTGTGCATCATTTACTTTGGTAAATCATGATTTGTCTCTCGAGTCTCAAAAATTTAATTTGTAAGTATCTATGTTATCTTATATAGCTAAGCAACTTATGATTTTTTTTGGTATGAAATGTGACATTTCTGAACTTAAGGGTGAAAACTATAAAGTTTGGAAGTAACGAGTTCTCCTTCATTTAGGATAGATAGATATTTATTATGCTATAAGGAAAAATGAACCCATTATTACTGTAACCAGCACTCAAGCTGATAGGGCTCTTTATGAACAGTGGGAGCGATCTAATTACCTTAGTGTCATGTTCATAAAGACTAATATCTCTACTGGAATTCGTGGTTCTATCAAACAATATAACAATGTAAGGAATCTGTTAAAGGCGAATGATGAGCAATTTCCTATTTTAGACAAAGTGCTTGCTAATATCATAATTATAAAGTTTACATCTTTGAGGCTCAATACAGTGAGGGGTGTGTGTGAGCGCATCATGCAGATGAGGGACATTATCACTTAATTTAAGGCACTTGAGGTTGACATGATTGAGTCTTTCCTACTGCACTATATTTTGAACACTTTACCATAGCAGTATGGACCTTTTAAGATCTCTTATAACATACATAAAGACAAATGGTCAATTAACAAACTTATGACCATGTGTGTTCAAGAGGAAAACGAGCTGATTATGGAACTGGGAAAGAGTGCATTACTAGTTGCTCAAGGTAATAACCAGAACCAAGGAAAGAATTGAAATAAGAATAAAAATTAGGCTGATAAGAAAGGGAAGGGTAAAAAAATACCACCCCAAGGCAGCATCAAGAAGGAGTCTTCTATAAAAAGAAGGGGCACATGAAGCATTACGCCAAATTTAAAAAATGGCTTGAAGAGAAAGGCAAACCAATCTCATTTATTTGTCATGAATTTCATGTGATTAATATTAATCATGATACATGGTGGATTTATTATGGAGCTACAATCCATATTTTATAGACCTTGTAGGGTATGCAAAACCTAAGGAAGCTAGTAGGAAGTGAGCATAGCATCTTATTAAAAAATAGGATTTGCTCACACGTAGAATCCATTGGAACATGCAACTTAGTTCTTGATAGTGGCTATGTTTTGGTTTTAGAGAAGACCTTTTATATTCCAAGTTTTTCTAGAAACTAGATTTTAGTTTGAAGACTTGTACCATTAGGTCATTCCTTTAATTTTTCAGATACATCCTTCAGTTTATTTTATGAATCTAAACTTATTGGAAATGATATATTTTCTGATGGTCTTTTCTCTATTAATCTATAACATAATACTATTTTGCATACTCATTATTATAGGTACAACACGATACATAAGAAAATGGGTTGACAAAATCCCAAATGGGAACAATGTCCAGAAAAAGAAGTCTAGCTTATTTAAAGATTAAGGATGCTAAGCATAATTCCTAACTCACACCGTAAGTGATCCACTTTGCGTGTCATTACACCAATTCATCCTCGCGGCTCGAAGGATAACAGTGACCCCAAACCAAGAAATTTGGTTCGTAGGATAAAGCATATTGCCTAGCTAGGAAACTCATCAAGATTGAGTATTAGAAAAACACACATCAATTCGTAGACTCTACCCTTTAGGGCTCACCCAAAGAAAGTAATCTACAAAAGCCAATTTGCAAGATGCATATTTTCTTGTGCATTTAATGCTTGATGTAATATATTTCCCACTTGTAAATTTACCATTGCGGCCTCTTAGCCTCTATATATAAAAGGAGGGAGATCATTGTAAAATATTCTAAATTCTGGTACTGAAACTCTATAAAAATTTCCTCCATAGCCATAAAATATTATCCTGGATGAAAAGACCGGTGCTATTTGATTTTGGCCAAGCCACGTTCAAAACCCTCTAAGTTCATCTTGTTCTTCCTCTTGTATCTTATGTCCCTTACATTTATTGATATTTGCTTAACCAGATTGCAGCTTGTGTCCAAAAGAACAACTCTAGTTGACCAAGATTTTAGTAGAATCAAAATCTAGCAATAGCATTTTGGTGCCATCTGTGGGGAGGCATCTACATTCTGGTTGATTTTTTGTGTTTTGGTTGACCTCCTACGTGACTACAATGGCAAGAGGGAAAAACATCAGGCTGTTAGATGCTGTCAATAACTAACTTATTGGTCATACAGTAAGTTTTTCTACCACTAGAGTCACCAATGGTTTGCTCCCCCTGTCCCACCACTATCCTACCATTATTGTCTCTGAAGCCAATGAGATGCAAACATGGCACCAATGCCAGGAAGCACTGGAAGATTCAATGAGAAAAATGGCTGAAGCATTTCAAATGCTAGCATAAGCATAACCTCAAGGTGTGCAAAGGTAGGCTAAGGTTGTTATACCCAAAAGCGTTCACCAGTCGTCGCAAGCCAAAAGTTCAAACAAAGCCAATCAAGAGTATGCTTTGAGTTGCTGTTCACGTGACCAAGATGATAGAAGTAGCCATCAGGCCTCTTGTCAGCAATCTAGAGCATTGTCTTTATTGGTAGAAGAGCTACTCCAAAAGGTGAAGCAATTAGGAGCACACCCCTGAGTTCAAGATTATAGAAAATGTTATAAGGAATAAACCCCTTTCTCCAAGGAAATTGAGGTTGAACCTTTCCCTCACAAATTCAAAATTCCCACTATTCCACTATATAATGCAGACAGGGACCCACACAACCACCTGGATATGTTTAATGTCCAGATAGATCATAGGACAAGTAATCCCTTGATTAAATGTCATGTGTTCTTGGCAACCCTAAAGGATACACCTCGAACTTGGCAACCCTGGGGGATACACCTCAAACATGGTTCAGGAGTCTCCTAGCTTGTAGCATTGGCAAATGGGAAGAAAAATTTCTCAATTAGTACAAAGTGTTGAAAAGGCAGTTCACTCCACCCTGTCACCTCGCAACAATCTTCCAATGGAAAGATGAGTCATTGAAGGACTACATCTCTTGGTTTAGGTGGAAGGTCAACAATATAGATAACCCCTCAAAAAAGACTATTTTGGCAATGATTTTTGTGGGACTCCATGAGGATGGATAGCTATACAAAAGTATTTACAAGTCTCCAATAAAGGACCTTAGGGATTTTCTATAAGTGAGATGCAAAGCAAGTCATGTGGGATGAAACCTTTGGCTCAAAGAAGCATGAGGCAAGTGCCTTTGATCAAAAGAAGAAAAGAAGTAGTCATAAAGACATGAAGGAAAACTCCAGTCATCATGAGCACTACAGTGTCCTATCTAAGACCCCAAATAGGATATTTGCAATAGAAAAGGATAGAGAAGACTTCAGGATTCTTACTTCCTTGAGAACTCCTTGTGCAGTTAGGAACATGAACAAATTCTGTACCTACCATAATGAAGTGGGAAGCAACACTTTGGATTGTCAAGCCCTTAGGGATGTAATTGAAGATCTAGTCAAGAGAGGTCACTTAAAGGATTACATGCTATGACTGGTAGGGCACCAACCTTCTCAATCTTGGTAAAATTCCAAGCAAGGTCAGGCATCTGTAATAAGAACCATATATTGATTTTGTAATGAAGCATGTAAAAACAATCCGAACTATTATGTATAATGGTATGGAAAATTTTTTCAGTGGATTGAAATTTTAGAATTAGGCTCCTGACGAAGCGGGCTTTCCCATCCCAACTCATGACTATATCCTTTTAAGTTTTCTAAGTTGTTATCGCATTAGAACGACCTACTTACTAGCACCATCCTAATGTAATCTAGCATGCATATGGCCAACTTTCTCAGGCACCATATGTATGCTACCTTACATGCATACGACCAATTTTCTTAGACAGTGTATGCATATGACTTTTCACCATACACATGACCAACTTTCTTAGGCACCTTGTGCATACAACCTCTATGTATACAATTGACTTTCTTAGGCCCCATATACATGTAGCCTTATGTATATGACCAACTTTCTTAGGCATCATATGCATGCAACCTTATGCATATGACTAACTTTCTTAGGCAGCATATGCGAGTAACCCTACTATGCGTGCACATGATCAACTTTGTCAGGCACCATGTGCATGCGACCTTCTATTTAGCATGCATACAACTAACTTTCTTAGGCACCATATGCACACCATCTCGCCATGCACATGACTAACTTTCTCAAGCACCATGTGCATGCGACCTCATATTGATCATACATGTGACCAATTTTCTAAAGCACCATATGTATGCACCCAAATGCTCACAACCCTCTTGTGGCCCAAATGCTCATAGTTCACATGCAACCTATATACTACTTGTCATTAACTAAGGCACCCTTTTTGTCCAAATTCATTGACCATCAAGAAGAAAGACCAATTGGTTACATAAATATCTCTTCTTAATTTTTTGCAGGAGTTTATGTTATCAACTATGATGCACAAAATGCTCAAGCACAGCATGCACACTACATGAAAGAAAAATTTATTAATTAAAAAGCCTCAACAGGGTAAATTTACAAGATTCAGAATACAAATCAAAGTAAGCCTATAGCTATTAAATTCTGAAAAGAAGGTCAACTGTCGAGAGATGAACTCCCACCACTAGGGGCCAAGGAGCACATCGGATCCCTAACTTTCTTCTTCCAGTCATCATCCCTAGCTACAAGCTCCTCATCAGCCTCACATTCAGCCCTAAGAGTCTGAAGGAAGCAAGCCAAAATCGCTAGAAAGGTTTAACCCCATGGTAAGACTATTAGGAAATAATACAAGATCTACACAAGATCTTTCCACATTCTCGAAGAAGGAAAATTGCATGCAGAGGCTTCCTATGTAGCAGACCATACATGTCTCACCAGAAAAAATAGACCACCAAAAATTTGGGAGGCCTATCTAAGTTATCTATCAGACCACTTAATGAAGAAGGAAGAAGAACACCCCATGCTTTAAATAGACCGACCTAGTCTCACTGAAAAGTCCAGCAAAAAGTCCCAATCACTTTCATTACATGACTTTGAAGAAAATAAGGTTGACTAGCCAATAGTTATGAGGCACATACCATAAAAGGTATGGACTGGAATAGATAAAACAACATAATCGATAAAGACTTTAACTACATAGTATTCCACAGATGAAGACTTCTAACAAATTTCAACTCTCGATCCACAAAGTGAACTAAGAGTTAGGGGGTTTATGTTATGGGCATAAGATGGTACATGAGAAAATGGGCTAACAAGATTGAGTATTAGACAAACACACATCAATTCATAAACTTTTCTCTCTGGGGTCACTCATAGAAAGTAATCTATAGAAGCCAATTTGTAAGATACATATTGTGTTGTATATTTAATGCTTGATGTAATATGTTTCCACTTGTAAATTTTCCATTGTAGCCTCCCAGCCTTTATAAATAAGAGTAAAGATATCACTATAAAACATTCCAGGTTTTGGTACTGAAACTCTTTAAAAATTTCCTCAATAGTAATAAAATGTTACCGTGGATGTAAAGACCAATGCCATCTAGTTTTGGTCGAACCGTATTAAAAGCCTATTGAGTTCATCTTATTCTTCCTCTTATATCTTTTATCTCCTGTATTTATTGATACTTGCTAAATCAGATTTTTGTTTAAGTCAGAAAGAATAACTCTTGTTGACCAAGATTTTAGCAGAATTGAAATTTGCTGCCAACACTCATATTGGTAAGAAGTGTTGTATTATGAATGAATATTCCTCTATTTTGTGGCATAAGAGACTAGGGCACATCTCTATTGATAGGATTAGGAGGTTAGTGAATGAAGGAGTACTAAGTACTTTGGATTTTTCTGATTTTGAAACTTCTATAGACTGTATAAAGGGAAAATAGACTAACAAGTGTAAGAAAGGCGCCAAAGGAGTACTGATATCTTAGAAATCATACATTCAAATATATGTTGTCTTGACATAGATGCTTATGGCCCAAAGTATTTTATCACCTTTATAGATGACTACTCTCAGTATATGTATCTCTATATGCTTCATAGTAAGAGCAAAGCCTTAGATTCATTTAAGGCTTTTAAGATGGAAGTAGAGAAGTAATACAGTAAGTAAATTAAGATCATTAAAATAGAGAGAGGTAGAGAATACTATGGTAGATACACTGAAGATGGACAAGCACCTGGTCCAATTGCTAAATTTCTTCAAGACCATAAGATCATTGCCCAATACACTATGCTTAGTTCTCTAGACTAAAATGGCATTGTAGAAAAAAGAAATCAAACATTATTAGACATAGTGCGTAGCATGTTAAGCAGCTTTAAGCTACCTAAATCATTGTGGATTGAAGCTCTTAAAATAGTAGTGTATATATTGAATATGGATCCAACCAAGGTTGTCTTAAAGACACCATTTAAGTTATTTAAAGGTTGAAAATCAAGTTTATGACATATGTGCATTTAGGGATTCCCGTCTGAAGTAAGAGTTTATAATCGACAAAAACAAAACTAGACCCAAGGACTATTAATAGGTGTTTCATTAGATATGCCAAAAGGTCTAACGATTACATATCCTACTATCCATCACATAGTACTAGGTTTGTGGAATCAAGGGATGCTAAATTTCTTAAGAATGACTTAGTTAGTGGGGGTAATCAATTTCAGAACATAGTTTCTGAAGGAGAGCAGCCTTCCATATCAAGAGAGAGATTGGTTATTATTTGAGACACTCCTCAAGTTCAAACAAGTATTGTACAACCAATCATTGAAGATCCATAACCTATTGCTAATAATCCTATAGATCAAGTTGTTCATGAAGTGCCTTAAATAGTTAAACAAGCAATTGGACAACATGACCCACAAGGAAATACTAAACCAACATTAAGAACATCTATAAGGGAAAGGAGATCAATGATTACAAAAGATTATATCTTGTATCAGTAAGAATTGGACAATGATTACAGAAGATTATATCTTGTATCAACAAGAATTGGACAATGATTTTGAAGCTGATAATGATCTTACAATGTTTTCACAAGCCATGAACTACAATGAATCTAATTTAAGGTTTGATGCAATGAAGGACAAGGTGAATGCTATGACATTTAATGGAGTTTAGGATCTTGTTGAGTTGCCTAATAGGGATAAGGCCATTGGATTTAAAGGAGTTTTCAAGACAAAGAAAGACTTATTAGGCAACATTGAGAGATATAAATCAAGACTCATTGCCTATGGTTTTACTCAAAAGGAAGGCCTTGACTACAAGGAAACACTTTCTCCTGTATCTAAGAAAAATTTTCTTCGCATTATTCTAACTTTTGTTGCACACTTTGATTTAGAGTTGCATCAAATGGATGTGAAAACAAGTTTCCTCAATAGGGAACTAGAGGAAGAGGTATACTTCAAACAACCTAAAGGATTCTTCTCTAGTCAAGGTGAGTATTTGGTATGCAAGCTTAAGAAATCTATTTATGCATTGAAACAAGCTTCTCGTCAATGGTATTTGAAATTCTACAATGTGATTTCCTCCTTTGGTTTTGAAGAGAATATTATGGATCAGTGCATATACCACAAGATTGAGGGGAGTAAGATTTATTTCTTAAGTTTGTATGTGGATGATATTTTACTTGCAACCAATGATAAGGATTTATTACATGAGGTGAAACAATTTCTGTCTAAAACCTTTGATATGAAGGATATGGGTGATGCTTCTTATGTCATTGGCATAAGGATCTTTAGAAACAGACATAGAGGTATTTTGGGTCTATCACAAGAAACTTATATCAATAATATTTTAGAGAGATTTCAGATGAAAGATTGTTTACCAAGTGTTGCACCCATTATCAAGGGAGATAAGTTCAATTTGAACTAATGTCCCTGGAATGATTGCAAAAAGGGAGCAAATGGAGAACATCTTTATGCTTTAGTTGTTGGTAGTATAATGTATACTTAAGTCTACACCAGAATTGACATAGCATTTGATGTGATATGTTAGGAAGATATTAGAGTAATCTAGGTATAGATCATTGAAGAGTTGCTAAGAAATTTTTAAGAGACTTTCAAGGGACAAATGACTACATGCTTATGTGCAAGCAAATAGGCAACTTGGAAATGATTGCCCCAGTGCAATGCTTACATCTATAGTTATTTTATTTCTCAATCTTTTTGCTAGGTATTTGTATCATTGATTAATCCCCCCTTTTACAATGGTTTCATCCCCTTTTATAATGGTTGGGGTGTTATAGTTTGAATGCAAATCAATTACAAATAAGGATCATGAATTGATTGGGATTACATAATGGATAATAACAAATTCCTATTAAAATAGGAACCTAAATAGATCTCCTTAGATTGATCATTGAGAAAGCATGCTTCAAGCTATGGACTAGGCCTTACTCCGAATGACTTGAGGTTGCTACTTTGACACTTATTAACCAATGACTTGAGTTCGTGTTTGGCGATTTATTGCCTTGGTCTAGTGACCTCAATCCTATATGAACTGGGTCCTTATTAGCTAGACTTGTCCATTGGGATTTTACTAGCCCATTTGTATGGCTCTAAAAAATACGCACAACATTAGCCTCTAACTCTCAATGGGATCTAGAACTAGGAGCTGTAGTTTGCTGGTAAAAGCTCAATTTGCCATGCAGTCATTTAGACTTGTATAATTTTGAGTTTCATCTCTTGAATGTTCATATGTACATTTACCTTGATGAATGAGGTTTTGGATGAGTTGAATGCTTGGTAGGTTGCAAATGATAATTCAAAATATTGACGTGAATGTGCCTCAACTGCCAAACCATGACTTGTAAATATGTCAAGCTGAATGCCTAGTAGGTTGCATGAATATGCCACAGCTAGCACAAGTTAAGTGCCTAACAGGTAGCATGAATGCACCCCACCTAGCATGAGTGAAATGCCAAGTAGGTTGCATAAATACACCCCAGCTAGTACAAGCCGAGTGCCCAATAGGTTGCATAAATGTGTCTCAGCTAGCAAATTATGACTATGTCAAGTTGAATGCCCTTTCTAGATTAGAAAGGTGATTGCTTACTTCCGAATTAGAAGGGCAAGTAGATATTTAGCAATCCAAGCTCGTGGAGCTTTAGCTCTATTCATATTTGTTAAATGATAAACTCTATTTCCTAGGTCCTCTTTAATGAAATATGGGCCCTCCCAATTTAGACCTAATATGAGACCACCAATTTTGTAGGTCCGAGCTTGCACCTTCTTGTGACATTTTTTAAAGTAAGTTCTATATAGTTTGACTAATTGACAACATAATGAAGTGTGTATTGCCTCTCTATGAAACTTATCTTGCCCATCAGGGGAGTATTCTGTCAAAGTCTCAATTGGTACTTAAATCTGATCTTGCTAGGCATATATATTTGTGATGATGTCATTTACATTCATATGTATTCTGAAGCTTTCTCAGCATTTTAATAATAGGTGAGATTCAGATAATGATAACAAAATCATGGCCAAATGAAGTCCACACCCCAGGTCATGAAGGGCCATGCATTGATCATCTGTTACAGGTAGGCTGGTGGAGCTCATGGGACTTTGGTGAACCTTTGGCACTTATCGCACTTACTAATAAGGTCAGCAGTGTCCTGCTTCCTTATAGGCTAGTAGAATCCTTGTCATAATGCTCTTTGAGCTTGAGATAGCCCCCCAACATGATTCTCGTAATAGCCCATGTGAATTTTTTATTTGGGCCATAAGTTGGAAGAGCGAACTGAATCAACACACTAAGGTACTCTTCTGATTGGCCTTTCCTCTTAAGCTCTTTCCCGTGGCTACTAAAGCACTTCTCTAATTGGCCTCTCCTCTTAAGCTCTTTCCTATAGCTACTGGAGTACTACTCTGGGGGCAGTGACCTCAACCTATTTTTTGTATGCCCTGGGCTTTTGCCAAAGTCAGTGCACTAACCACCTCAATAAGCTCTCTCACCATATTTTCAAATGCTTCCTGACGCTGATGCCATATTTGTACTCCATCAACTCCAAGACTAACAATAAGCTGGTGAGGGGCTATTAGAGGTATGCTAGTGATAACACCTATGGTAGGGACGACAAAAGTCCCTGTTGCAGGAACAATGGGATCCCTTTGTTATTCCATGAGACTGTTAGGCTAGTCAACTATAGCTTCTGAACTCCTGGTGGTTCTTACTCTAGCCATTGCAATTAGACAGATATCTAAGGAGAATGCAATTTAGTGCCCTTCCTCCAGCAATAAAATGTTGATGTGTGAATTTAGTCAACCCGAGTTTAGAACCCTAAACTACAAATTGACTGTAAAAGAGAGAGAGAGAGAGGATGAATAGGGATACACCAAGAGTTTTTTAACGTAGTTTGGCTAAATGCAATGCTTACATCCACAATTCTTTTATTTCTCAGTCTTTTTGCTGGATAGGGTGCTACAGTTTGAATGTAAATCAATTACAGATAAGGATCATGAATTGATTAGGATTACATAATGAACAATAACAGATTCCTATTAAAATAGAAAACTAAACAAATCTCCCTTGATTGATCATTAAGAAAGTGTGCTTTAAGCTATGGGCTAGGCCTTGTTCCTAATGACCTAAGGTTGTTGCTTTGACCTTTGTTAACCAATGACCTGAGTTTATGTCTAGTGACCTGATGCTTTGGTCCAACAACCTCAATCCTAGATGTGCTGGGTCCTTGCCAGCTGGACTTTTCCATTGGGCTTTGACTAACCCATTTGTATGGTTCCAAAAAATACCTACAACATTTTTTAAATCTTCAAATGAAGCAATACATTTGAAAAACAACAAAGTATATAAAGTTTCCACAATTGGTGGTTGTAAATTACATGAAAATACACAATAATGGCACATGAAATTACAAGTATGGGAATAAGGGAATTCCAAAAAACTATAAACAATAACAAAACAATGAATTATGTAGGAAAGTTCCACAAAGAACATGGATCATGTTTTGGTAAGTTAAGTGGTTATTAGAAAAAAGATGCCCCTAAGTTAATACGTTGATGCACTAATTATTCATGAAAACTGGCCCCTAGAAAAATTGACTTGTGCTCTTTTAAAAAGAAAAGAATAGGTAAAAATTTAAAATAAAAGCGATAAAATAACTATAAGGTAACTAGATATCATGTGCTTGACACATGCATTTACTTCTTGTATATTTTTCAATTGTCTAATTTGTATTAATCTAGCCATTTTTTTTTTTTGACTTCATCATATAGTTAACTTGTACCATTTTGGATGGCAAATAGAAATGTACAAAAATTTTATGAAAATTATGCTTCTCGTATTATTACAAAATAAAAAAATTAAAAATTTAATCTTTCAATTTTTCCTTCACTTGCAATTTCATTCCTAATTTTCATATTGTTCAATCAAAATATTCTCTTCATCCATTTCATTCCACAAGTCTAAATGGAAAATGATTACATGCTAGGTGATTAACTGGCTTGTTAAGTCATAAAGGGAGAGAATGACATTGTTCCTTAATATTTTTATAAGAAATGAGGTTTTATTATCAAAAATTTGAGATGCTATTTCATCTAAAAAATTAGAGAATGACATCCTTTCTCCCTCGATTATAGCTTTTTTTCAAACTTGTGATTTAACAATCAATGGCACATTTAGCATGTCATATAAGTATCTTCCATTTGGGTTACAGTGGAATTAGATGGATGAAAGGACTATTTTGTCTGAAACTTTTACCAATAGATTCCTTCCACCTAGTGTCGAGCAGGCAAATGCCAAAAAGTTTGAAAATTTGAAACAAGAAAATTTATCCATAAGCGAGCATAAAGTTCAATTCACTCAACTTTCTTGATATGCAATTCATTTGATTCCTAACAAAATTACAAAGGTAGAAAGGTTTGTACAAGGACTCTATGATTACTACATTGGTATAATCAAAATTGATCCAGATCCAATGAGCCATCAAGCTATAAATCAGGTCTTGTGGATTGAATTAAGGTCCAAAGAGCACCAAGAAAAAAAAAGTGTCCCTTGATAGTTAGAAGAGAGCTCAAATTGAGAAAGCTAGTATTGCATCAAAAGGAAAACTAACTCTAGTTCATGGAATACCACCTGGTAAGTGGAGAAGAAATCGTACTAGATCATCCTAGTCGCAAGATCTAGCTATACGAAGAAAGGTAGGAGGTCAATTATTTTTAATTGTTTCTGCTCCATCTTATGGAAGAAAAGTAATCCAGAATCAGGGGAAACTTAATGTTAAGAAGCCATGATGCATAATTTGTAATGTAAGACATTATGGACCATTGGAAGGTAACTGATGAGATGTTTTCAATGTGGAAAGCTAGGACATAGAGTGTGGGAATGCCCCATGAATGTAGGTGTCTCAAGGTATGGTGCAAATTTAGAAGCCCAATCTCAAGACCAACCAATAACCCAACATATAGCTTTTGAAAGAGTACCAACTGTATTTGGCAGGAATAATGGAAGAGGTAATCAAGGAAGGAATCCTAATGAAGTTATTATGAGAATTCATAATCTCACCAGATAGGAAGCCTGGATATCGAATGTTAAAGTTTTAGGTATTCTAAAAGTACGTGAATTATAACCTCAAATATTATTTAACCTTAGAGCTACCCATTCCATATTGTTTTGCTATGTTAATAAATGAATTTAGTGAATCAATTAAATCACCATTAATAGTCATGACTCCAATTGGTAGAACTCTTCTAATCGGCTACTGGTATAGAAATTGTGCTATAATAATAAAAGATAATCAAGTATATGCAAATCTAGTCATGCTAGATATGATTGACTATGATGTAACATTACGTATGGATTGATCTTTCTAGCACTGTGCATGCATGAATAGTTTTGATATGATAATTACTTTTCATAAGAATAAATTTCCTCCTGTAGTCTAAAAAAAAAACAAATGGTTGAGGTAGATAGTTTAATTGAAACGTAAAAGCTTGTAAGTTGTTAAAAAGGGGTGTGTAGTTTATTTAGCCATGGTGAAAGACTTGGAACAAATTGTTCTAAATCCAAGTGAGATTTTGGTGATATGTTAATTTCTCAATATGTTTTTTGATAAATTGCTTGAATTGCTATTGGATTGGGAAATTAAGTTATTGTCAATTTTATGCCTAACAAGGAACCTAATTCTATTTTTCCTTATTGTGTAGCACCCTTGGAGATTAGAATAGTTAAAAAAATTCAACCATAAGAGTTAGTTGATGGAGGCTTCAATCACCTAAGTATATCATCGTGGGGAGCATTCATGCTCTTTAGTAAAAAGAATAACAATCCCTTCCCTCATATCAACGATTTCTTTAGCTAGTTGCAAAGGGTAAGATATTTCTCAAAGATGGACTAGAGATCAAAATATTATCAGCTAAAGATTCATAGAGAGGGAATTGTCAAAGGAGTATATATAGTGTATGGCTAAAAAGGGTTAGCGTAACTAATTAATTTTCTTTATTAGTGTTATTTATTTTATGACTTTAGCTGATAGAAATTAAGAGAATGTTTTTTTTTTTTGTAATGATATTATGATCAGTAGGCTCTTAATGAACCTAATAGGTGGTGGCCTTGAAAACATTGAATTTGGCATATAGAATGTGTACAATGTCTATAATAAGTGTGAATGGGAGATGGTATAATTAGTCGAAGGTTGAAATGAGTAAATGTGATAATAAAAGAAGAATTAGAGATTTAAGATTGAAAATAAGAAAGAGGCATGATGATTAAGTAAGAATAGCTTCTGTAAATAGTTTAAATATTAAATTAATGATTGAAGACAGCAAGAATGGTTTCTTAAATTTGACTACGTGTTAACTTTATGAATAGACAATTTATTCTTCTTAAGTGTTTATTGATGATATTATGGTATACTCCAAAAGGAAAAACATGATCAATATTTGGAAATAGTACCGTAGACTTTGAGAGAGCATAAATTCTATGTGAAATTTCCTAAATATAAAATTTGGACAATTAATGTTAAGCTTATCCGTCAAGTAGTGTCATTAGAGAATTAATTTAGATGAATGACGATCATTGGAATTAGATGTTTCTTGGATACTCCATTGTAGTTTAGTTTTGCTTTTTGAAAATGAGTATCTATTAATCATGGGAGTAAACAACTTACTCTCGTAAAACTATTTTCTTATGGATTTGGTATGTTCAGTCAAAGATGGTGTTAGGATGTATTGAAATGGTGTTTTATGAGAAGAGATAAATATAATTGAAATCTATAGTGTTGAATTTTCGAGTTTAATAAATGTTTTAGTTAGGGTTAGAATTGAATTAGTTGTGTCTTATAGATTTTATAAAAGGAAGATAAATGAGTAGAAAAAGTTCCCTCCTTGTTCATTTATATGATTCATTAGTTGGAAATGTATGATAAATCATGCTTTGCCTTATTGGATAACGATAGGAAGGTTAAATTGATAATTTTGATCAACCTTAGGGCTATGATTTGAAGGAACTATGATTGAATTCATGAATTGATGTAGCTCTTGAAACTACTAAATTGAGTTATACCAATTTTAGATATTCCTTCCCCATTCTTTGATAAGTTATGATATGTGCAAGTCACAAGGAATTGTTACCAATTAAAGTTGTTATTGTTATTAGATTTGTCCATAATCACAAGTTATGAATCCAGTATTAAAATGATATTGTTTGAGATGTTTGATGGAAGAACATGTAGATCTTCAATAGATTGGTTTCAACTAGGAAGGCAAAGTTGTTAGAATCAAATTTGATAGCAAGTGCTAGTAGGAAGGTATAACCAATGCATGATAAAATAAAGGTGGCTTAAAATAAATGAATGTTGTGTTCGAATAGGAAAACAAGATAATTAGAATTTGACATTAACTTACTTAGCTATTCTTGATTAACAAGCTCAAAAACTATGACCAAAGGAAATTTCCATCGTCAAAGTGATGAGGAGACATTCTAATGAGCAAGAGGCCACATGGAAATTACAACTAAAATACAAGAGAAATATCTTTGATTACTTGGTAAGGAATAAATATTATTTGGTGCATAACATTATCTATGGTAGATAACTTGCTTCTTAAACCTACTTTCACTGTTTAGAATTTAACGATTAATTCTTTTAAGGGGGAAGAGTTGTAACATCCTGAATCTTCTAAAGTGAATTTTGGGTAAGAAAATGGCTTTTTAGAAAATCTAAAAAAGGTAAATTTGAAAAGTTCGAGAATTTGAAACAATAAAGTTTGGGATGTGAAGTGTCCAGGCATAGTGCAAAAAAGATTGTATGAATGATAGGAATCTTCAAAAAGTGGAAGTTCTCAATTGAAATGCTAATGGAGCAAATTTATGTTTTGAAAAATTAATATTTGAAAAAACTTTAGAAAGAATGAAACTAAGACTATAGGTGCCCAAGGAGTGTAAACTTATAGTCATTATAATGGTAATTAATTTAACTAATTTGTGTCAAAATTTCATAGCTACTGGTGATCGGTGAGCATCTCAATTTTTGGACTTTAGGTGAAGAAATTGGCAAAATCACTAAACAAGAGAAATTACAAAACTTGATAAGGAAGAAGTTCAAGGGACTTGACCAAATTTTCTTTTCCATTTTTACCTTTCAGGAGGTGGTTGCTCTCTTATTTTTATGCTTATTTTCAGTTGCTTCATGCAATTCATTTACTTATTTTCCCAGTTCATTCTCTCTCTACAAGCTTCCATTCATCCACCCATGTATATTTCTTCTATTTTTACAGATGATTCCTCTGTTCTTCCTCTTCAATTTGAGTTCAATTTTTTTCTATTCATGGAGTAAAAGTAAAGTTATGAATTTTTGAAATTTGCTATCACTATTTAACTTATGAATCAATATGATTTTTATGGTGTTTTGGAGTTTGAATCTGTTAGATATAGCTTATTTCTATTAAATAGAACCATAATCTAATCATATATGATTGGATAAAGAGGAAAAATCCTTGGAAAATCTAAAAGCTAATAGACTCTTCTTTCATCCACCCATGTAAATTTCTTATATTTTTACGGATGATTCCTCTCTTCTTCCTCTTCAATTTGAGTTCAAATTTTTTTTTTATTCATGGAGTAAAAGTAAAGTTATGAATTTTTGAAATCTGCTATCACTATTTAACTTATGAATCAATCTGATTTTTATGGTGTTTTAGAGTTTGAATCTATTAGATATAGCATGTTTCTATTAAATAGAACCATAATCTAATCATATATGATTGGATAAAGAGGAAAAATCCTCAGAAAATCTAAAAGTTAATAGACTCTTCTTTCATTCACCCATGTAAATTTCTTATATTTTTACAGATGATTCCTCTCTTCTTCCTCTTCAATTTGAGTTCAATTTCTTTTACTCATGGAGTAAAAGTAAAGTTATGAATTTTTGAAATCTACTATCACTATTTAACTTATGAATCAATCTGATTTTTATGGTGTTTTAGAGTTTGAATCTATTAGATATAGCTTGTTTCTATTAAATAGAACCATAATCTAATCATATATGATT
>JANHAO010011543.1:0-16903 GCA_026873985.1 Saraca asoca | reverse complement strand
TGTTTTAATTTTTCTTTTTTATAAATGTTTTAAATTAAGTTTAAAAAAATGTGACAAATACAAATTAAATAAATGCTTATGATTAGTAATAATGTAAAAGCGTTACCTATATCTTGAAAACCATTGCCTATGATCAATTGACAATGATTTTTACATATTGTCTATATATAATATAATTGGCAACAATAGGCAACGATTTTTTACCTTTGCCAAATAAAAATAAAAAAACTATTGCCTATAATAAAAAAATCGTTACCTATAATTAAGCAATAGGCAACGATTTTTTCATTTTTATTTGGCAACAATTTCTAAACCGTTATCTATTGTTGCCAATAGGCAATGGTTTTTTATCAATTGTTGCCTATAATTGAAGAATAGGCAACGATTTTTTCATTTTTTATTTGGCAACGGTGAAAAATCGTTGCCTATTATTGTCAATAGGCAACAGTTTTTTTATTCTAGCAATGGTGCGAAAGCGTTGCCAAATAAAAAATGAAAAGCCATTGGCTATACTTGAGGAATAGGCAACGATTTTTTGAACTATTGCCAAAAACTCTAAAAAAATTGTTGCCTAAAAGAATAGGTAATGCTTGATAAGAGAATGGCCAAAAACCGTTGCTTATTCTTTTAGGCAACAGTTTTCAGACTTTAGGCAACGGTTTTTGGTCGTTGCCAAAAGTTAAAAATGTTGTAGTGTACCCAGTTCAAACATGAGGTAAGTAATTTAGAAAACTCCTTGGATAAGAGCATCTTAATAGTGATATCAATGGGACTCCACAAAGATGGGAAGCTATATGAGAGTATATACAAGTCCCCGATAAGGGACCTGGGTGAATTCTATGAATGAGCAGCCAAAGAGATTAAGTGGGAGGAAACCTTTAGCCCTAAAAAGTCTAAGGACAAGGCTAATAGCTACAACCATAGTAGAATGAGGAACAATACCAGGAGCAACAAGGAGAGTCAAGATGATGATCCTGAAGATTAGGTTGCAAAGAAGGCTAAAAATGAGTGATCTCAACACAAGGGTCACCATGATAGCTACAACGTCTTATTAGACACTCTAGAAAGGATCTTTGAGACAGAGAAGGATATGGAGGATTTTGCAAAGCCCAAACCCATAAGGATTCTTGACCAGTTCAGAAACAAGAACAAGTATTGTGCTTATCATGATGTAATTAGGCACAACACTTCAAAATACAGGGCACTCAAGGATGCTATTGAGGACTTAATTAAGAAAGGTCATTTCAGGGATTATGTAGTGTGACTTGTAGAATAGTGACCAGCGTAATAGTAGTGCCAATGGACTCCTGAGCAAGAGGAGGCACCCTTGGTAAGAACTATATTTACCATTCATGGTGGGCCTTACATTGTAGGGATTTCAAATAGGTCACATGAACAGTATGTGCGAGAAGCAAATCACATCCTATTTATAGCACATAGTGAATTCGAGGGTCCCACTAGGAAAGCAAGGATGACCTCTGATAGCATCACCTTCATAGATGGAGATGCATGAGGGATATACTCTCCCTATAGTGATGCACTGGTTATCCAAGATAGAATTGGTAACATTGAGGTATGAAGAATTATGATCAATACAAGTAGCTCGATGAACATCATGTACAAAGGATGCTTTGAACAAATGGGACTAAGCCTAGATCAATTGAAGCTTCCCCAGAGTCCCTTTAAGGTTTTACAGGAGATGCAATACTACCAGTAGGGTAGATCAGGCTTCTCATCACTCTTAGAGACTCAAGTCACTAGGCAACCATTTTAACAAACTTTCTGATCATCGACTGCCCCTCAGCGTATAATGTGGCGCTAGGGTGACTTGCAATCAATGACCTGGACATGGTCACATCTACTAGGACACTCATCATTAGATTCCTAACCCTCAATGGAATTGGATGTGTATGAGGCGATCAGCACATAGCTTGACATTACTACGAAGAAGAAGTCAAGCTAGGGATATAAGGGATGAAGGCTAATGTGATTTTTGATGGAGGGCCATGAGATGCTAAACATCTCTATCCATATGATTAATGAATTTGAACATTTCTTATGTAGTCTTGTAACATTGTTTTGGAATTGATAAGACCACCAATGTTTCTCAATTTTCATGACTGTTTACTAACTTCTAAATAAATTTTTTATAGAATACTATATCAGAAGTGAACACTTGCCCTTCTAATCTAGAAAAGGCATTCAACTCGATGAACTTACAAAAACTTGGCACCATATGTGACCAACTATTCAACACCACATATGACCTACTCTTTGGCATCGTATGCAACTCACTATTTGGCACCACATATGACCTACTACTTGGCATCATCTGCGACTAACTTATTGGCACCACATGCAACTTACTCTTTAGCATCACATATGACCAACTATTCAACATTGCATGCGACCTTCTCTTTAGCATCGTATGCGACCTATTATTTATCACCATATGCGACTAGCTATTCGGCACCACATGTGACCAACTATTTAGCACTGCATGCGACCAGCTATTCGGCATTGCATACGGCCTACTCTTTGGCACCATATGCGACCTACTATTCGACACTGCATATGACCTACTATTTTTCATTGCATGTGACCAACTATTTGATATCGCATGTGACTTACTCTCTAGCACCATATGTGACCAGCTATTCAGCACCACATACAACCTACTACATGGCACTACATGCGACCAACTATTTGGTACCACATGCGATCTACTCACTGCACTGTATGTGACTAACTATTTGACACCACATATGACCTACTACTTGGCACCATATGCGACCAACTATTCGGTGCCGCATGCGACCTACTCTCTGACACCATATACGACCTACAATTCAACACTGCATGTGACCAACTATTCAGCACCACATGCGACCTACTTTTCGACACCCTATGCGGCTAACTATTTAGCACTAAATACGATCTACTACGTGGCACCATATGCAACTAACTATTCAATACCACATGTGATCTACTACCTAGCACCGTATTCGACCTATTATTCGCCACCACATACGACCTACTACTTGGTATTGCATATGAACTACTACTTGGCACGACATTCATGTGACCTACTTAGGCATTCATTTTGACAAAGTTATTAGTTGATTGGCCTATTGGAATCTATTTTAACTAATGTTCATTAAGTCATGGTTTGCAGGAACTCATTCATGATATCATTCGTAACCTATTGAATAAAAAACTATGGAAACTTGAACAAATAAAGTAAGAATAAAACATGAATATTATAAAAAGGTTCATTGAAGACTCCCCTCAATGAGGAGAATTTGCATCTAAAAATTCAAAATTACATTGAAAGAAATGCTAGTTGCGACCTAGTCTGGAGAATCCATATGTAAGATGAGCAAGTTGACCATTGCTTAATCATCAATAATTTCCATGATCTGCAAGCTACTCTTTCTTTGAACTAGGTCCTAAGCAGGAGAAGCTATACTTGCTGACTGTGATCCCCGAATGCAAGAATCTACCTTTTTGTCCTCCTCGAAGTGTTTAATGGCCTTAAGAACATTCCCGTCAAAGAAGGAAAAATCCATCTCTGGGTGCTCCTCCCACTAAGTGAACAAGAAACTAATGGTAGTTTTGGACACTGCCTTTTTCTTAGTGTTTACAATCAGCACAACATCTTTGCCTTAGCTCGTGCAATCTCCTCTCTTGCCAAAGCAACTTCATCCTTGGACGCTTTATATTTCCTCTTGGCAGCCTTGGCTCGTTGGACTGTTGCATCTAGCTCGCCCTTTATTCTCATAAGCTCATCAACAACTCTATTGAGGTCAGATATGATAGCCTCGTGATCTACCACCTCCTGAGATAAAGCTTCCTTGGCCTTTTCCTTAGTGACTTTAGTGTCTCTAGCTTTTTCCTTTAGTTCAAGTGCCTTAGCGGTCATGGTAGCTAGGTCACTCTCAAGCTTTTTCTTCCCCTCGTCCCAAGCTCAGAGCATTTTCTTTAGCTTTATTATTGCTAGCAAGCCCTGAAAAATCAAGTGATCAAGTCAGAATTATAAAGAGGCAAGAGAACTAAGTTGAAAGGACTTTACTTACCAATAGGACATGATAAGTTGCATAGCCTATCAATCCTTACCTTGAGGATTCCTTATGCCAACACTTTGGCCCTATTGCAAGGCCCCAAGATCAACTTAACATATTCCTGAAGAAAGTCGAAGTACTCCTCCATCTTTGGGCCACGACTAGCAGGTCGCTCCTTATCCTCGACCTCAAGGACCACCTCCTTTATAGTGGCAATGACCCTTTTCCCTTTGTCTACTTTTTATTTTTTGGTAGGATCAGCGATGGGGATGCAACCTCCTTGACCGCCTCTAGCACCTCAGCAAGCAAGGTGGGAGCCAATGTTTGTGGAGATGCTATTGCCGTGGCTGGAGAAGATCAACTTGCAGTAGTTAGGAATATAATAGCAGCGGGAGCCGACAAAGTTACGACAGTGATAGCACGAGCAGAGCGGGAGGACTATGGCATTTAGAGGTTAAGCCTCAACATGTTGTCGTATTCCTCAAAATTAGCCAGACCGACCTCTCTAGTTCCACGAGCTCTAATGTCCCTAGTGAGCTTGATGTTTAAAGCAGGAGTGAGCTTATGTGAATGCAAGAGATCCTCATTGAATTTGAAATCATTCTTCAAATTGTTTACAGCAACGAACTGGCCCAGCACCTTAACCTCCTTAGCTTCCAATGATGGTTACTCCTTACCAGCTCTGTCTATAGAATAAAATAGAAAGTCAAAACTAGAGAATAAAACATGAATTTATGTAAGATTGCATGTCCTCAGCTTGCTTACTAGGAGTAAGGATGAAACTGAAACTATAAAGATGACATAGGGAAGGGCATGAAACATAAAACTACTAGGTTTTATAATTCCCCACATTGGACTTGCCCTTAGCATCATCTTGTGGCAAGATCCTCTTGAACTCGTTCTATTGAGCTATCAGGTAGTTGATCCCATCATGCTAACCTATAGTTTTTATGCTAAACAAATAGCAAAGAACCCTGACTGAAGGAGGGGGAGATTATTCCTAAGAAATAAAAGGGCATATGAGGTGAGCTGAGAATACGAGTTAGGAGTGAGCTGAAAAAAGGGAGAGTTTTAATTTATTCGACAAATCTACTAGGTAAGGATGGACCAGGAATCTAAACTCAATAGTCAAATGGTGGGTACTAATAGCAACAAATCCCAAATGAGGATAAGTTGCGTGATCGTCAAGGAAAGGTGCCACAATGCGGCAGCCCTTGGGAAGATGGTATGTTTCAACTATACCCTCAAGCTCATCAAGCTTAATGACTGAAGGGTGATGCTTGAACATTGAGCAGTCTCAACAATCTATTGACCCTTAGTAGGATTAGGATGAGCAACAAATCTTTCAGTGACTTAACCACTCCTAGATGTCACTTCATCTATAAAACAGATAGTTCCCCACTTCAGGCTGGAGAGTCAGAATCCTCAGTACTCCCTACTTGGTGACCTCAACATTTATGACTTGCCATCTACACAGAATAAGGAACAATCAAGTCACCAAAAGTAGACCATACTTAGAAGCTAAAGCTAATAAGAAAAACCCTATGCAGTAGGCCATACATGCCTCATACTACTACATCTAAAATCTAAACCATTGAAAACACAGGGGGTTTGACTAATGAACTGATTAGGTTGCTAAAACTAGGGGATAGAAAAAGACTAAACTTGGTAATCTATAACCTCAAGACCTACAAGCATTTAATCAGGTAGATGACATTCCAATTTTACAAAACAATGAAAAAGCACGTGAATAAACATGCTACAGAACCAACCCGATGGGAAAAATTTCCTAGTGATCGATGAGTGCACACTACTAAAACAAGCTACTAGATATCAGAAATCACAAAACAAAGCATAAAAAAAAACAAAAACTTAGAACTAAGGTTGTGGTCATAAAACTTACTGAATCGACAAAATGAGTCCCAAAAGAAGTATGACGAGCATAATTGATCACCAATGAAACTGAAAACCAAAAGGCTACTTTCATAGACTTAGTGAAGTGGGAAGGATGAAGAATGGTGGTGATTGGATGAGAGCTTTAAAAGCAAGTAAGAAATTGAAATGTAGGTTTTTAAAAGCAACAAGTGAGAGAGAAAGAAGGGTTTTCCTCATCATATATAACTCAATCAGCCTCACCATTAGATCAGGAGACTGATCAACTATCCTTGATTTGATGGTTCAGTGAAAAAAGACTCTGATGTTGCCATGCTAATGGCTATGAAGAAAGGGGATGCATTAACTATAGTAATGATGGCATAAGCTGGCAAGGGACAAAATGATGACATTGTAGTTGATAGCTTTTACTAGCCAGACTTCAACTCCGAGTCCATAGAACAAATTGAGAGCTAGGGGGCTAATGTTGTGGGTATTTTTTGGAATCACATAAGTCGGCTAGTAAAAGCCCAATGGATGGACTCAGCTAATAAGGGCCCAACTCATCCAGGATTGAGGTTGTTAGAACAATTCATTAGGTCACTAAATACAAGCTAAGGTTGTTGGTCAACACAGGTTAAAGCAACCACCTTAGGTCATTAAGAACAAGGCTCAGCCAATAGGTCAAAGCATGCATCCATGACCTACCAACCAAGGAAATCCATTCAGTTTCCTACTTTAACGGGAGTCTATTATAGCCATCAACCCTTTTCTATTATGTAATCCTAATCACGTTATGATACTTATCATTATAGATTTACATTCAAACTATAACCCCAACCATTATAAAAAGGGATGAAATCATTGTACTTGACACAATCAATGATCAAATACAATACATTCAGCAAAAGAGTAATAAAAGCCATGGACATAGGGGTCAAACTGACTTTAGCCAAACCACGTTAAAACTTTTTGGCATCCCTTTGTTCTTTTTCTCTCCATTTCTCTTTTTACACTCAAATTATAGTTTTAGGATCCTGAACTTAGGTTGACTAAATTTGACTTTTGACAATACCTTTACTGGTGATTTGTCCTTTTTACTTTGCTGTGAGCTTGATTCTCTTTGCCATTGTTGAAGTCTCTAAAAAATTTGAAGTTTTTGAAGCTAGGGTTATTTAGGCTTAATTTGGGGATTTTTGATTTTAGGTGATTTTGATGAAATTAATTGATCAAAAAATGTTAGAAGTAGTGTTTCTAATGTTTTTGTAGAAGAAAATTGTGAAAACGTGTGTTGGTGGATGAGATTTGCAAGTTTTTTGTGAGAAAAGTTAAGAGTGTTTTAGGTAAAGGCTGAAGAAGAATTGTGAAATGAGTTTGGCATTGATTTTAGTATACAGAATTACACTTTGAATCGATTCATGAATCGATTTAGATAGCAAAAATTTAAGTTGGAATTGATTTAGGTTTAAATTTACTCATTAAGATTCATAGGCAATTGATTAATGAATTAGTCATATATGAATAGATTTTCAACAAATTGATTAGGGAATTGATTCATCCAAATGTTTTTAGAAAAGATTTAAATTATTAGTGTTCCTGAAACTTTGGAAAATTGAGTGAATTAATTGAAGAATCGATTCTCGATGTATATTTTTCATGAAGTGAATCAATTATAGAATCGATTCAAAAACTTAAGGAAAAACTAGCTAAATGTGAATTGATTACTAAATTGATTCAGGAAATCCTAAGTACACTTTTTCTAAATTTTTGCTTTTCTAAGTGTTTTCCTAATCACTCAAATATCCAATTATCATCTTAGAATCACTTGAAAGCTCAAATTTTCTCCATGTACTTGCAAAACAAATTTAACAACATCTCTGATGCTTAAGTTAGTAATTGCAATATACAAATCAAATATGAAAAAAGAAAAAAGTGAAAATTTACTAAAATTTTTGGGGGATTAAGAATCTTTATCTTGTGGTGAGTGCAACTTCTATCTTACATCATAAGTTGCTTCCTTTTCTCCCACACAAACCTACAAAACTAAAATTAAACTTGCTTGGCTGGTACCCAGTAAGTATTGGGTCCAAATTTGTTAATAGACTCCACAAAAATTTTCTTAATAGCAGATGATTTAGGTAACTACACAAGTTTCTCATTTGGTTGCAGCAAAGATATTCCATTACTAGATGGTCAGTCTCTAATATGATGCTCTTTATGATTGTAGTAGTAACAGGTGATATAAGGAGGGTTCCATTTCTTAGATTTCTTATAATGCTATTGTCTATATTCTGAAAACTTTTATGATTTTCTAGCATGCCATTAAGTTTCACATTGCTTTTAGCAAATCCTTGTAATGCCTTATTCAACTTCTCCATTTCTACCTTATAAGACTCACAATGTTCACATGCTTTAGTTTCACTTAATAATTTCTTAGCTAAAGTATTCAAATTAGTATTTTCCATTTCAATCTGCTCAATATTTTTAAGTAAATTTTCATTCTAATTTTTTAATTTCTTTATGTCCTTATTGGCTTTAGTCAAAGCTTCATAAATCTCTTCATAAAAGTCATTTGAATCATCATCATTTACATCATCAATCTCATCATTTGTTTCAACATCTATTTGATTATTAGATTCATTATCAGTATTATTGACATAAGAACCATAGAAAAAAGAAGGATACTTTAGAACTTGTAATTTTTTTTTGTGTTTTGCCATAAGACAATGTCACTTTTCCTTTTTGCAATTAGTTTGATTTCTACCACTATAAACAATCTCTAGAGTGTCTAAGATTTTCTTTGTTGTGCCACACTTAGAAATTCTTTGAAACTTATCAATAGACAGTGAGTTAATAACAATCCATTTCACCTCAGAGGCAAGGAGGTGTTTTCTTCTTTCCTCCTCTGTCAATAATAGTGTAGATTTAGGTTGCAAAATTTGATTAACAGACATTTTAGGACATTCATAACTATTTCTAGAATTTCGAATATGTCCACATCTAGAGCTTCTATAAAGACTTTAATTTTATATTTCCAAAAAGTAAAATTTTTAGCATTAAAAACAGGTGGACTGTTTAAGGATGGACAGTCTAAGAAAATAGTCATATTAGAATCCATGATTATGTCAAGGAAATGGGGTATCAAGAGCCAAAGTTTGGCTCTTGATACCAAATGAGGTTCCTAGATAAATTGTATAATATAGATCTTGCCCTTATTCCCTTAGGGGAATTTCATATACTCCTTTAATTATTAATGAATTCTCTTTGAATTTAACAAGAATGGAATAAATTGCTTTGTATCAAGAAGCACAACCAAAAATTATGCAATAAATATGTAGAATAATAATTATGTAAAATTAGAAATGTTGGAGTAGAAAAATAAAGATTCAAGGCACCAAATTTTTAAAGTGGCTCAACTTAAATTGAAACTGTAATTCAAGTCTACTCCATTAGATAATCTTCAACCAGATTACCACTTTTAATATCAAAACATTAGGATTAAAACATACTTCTAAACTGCTAGTTTAAACATAAAAATTATAATAGGAATCTTGCTAACTTAGAATATTTTCACCTGACTCTTCCAAATCTAAAATAACCGCAAGATTTACTATAGGCTCTTGCCAACCTAAACAACATTCCTATTAACCTAGAAATCTCTAAAGAAAAATCAAGATATGGTAAGAAATGCAGTACCAAATTTTGAGATGAAAATCTCAAACATCTAATGTGAATTTTGCAAAGATTTGAATTAAGATCCTTTTTATTTGAGAAATGTAGTGAGGTAAAAGCAAATCTTGTTTTGCTATGTTTTCTCAAAGATTTTCCCAGTTGAAGAAGAGAGAAAAATATGTAATGATATGTAATTGAAAAGTAGTTAGGAGTTTTTATAACTATTGTAACTGTCTGTAGTAGAATAACTAACTTTTAGTTTGTGAATTAATTGTTAAATTGATTTTGAACAAAATCCTAACCTTCGATAAAAAAATTTTTCAAAACCTTTCTTCATGAATCAATTGGCGAATCGATTCGAATAGATTTTTCACAAGTTCTTCAACAAGAATCAATTTGTGAATCAATTCATAAAGTGTAAATAGTTTTATTAAATCTACACTTATGGAAAAACCATGTTTGAAAAAATATCTTCAATTGGTTTATTTATACCTCACTATATCAGTTATGAAAAATATTTATTTGAATCAAATCCTGTTTGAATTCACTTAGAAAAGATCCTATAGAAATAAAATAATTGCTAACTCTAATTTGGGATCTCTTGAATTAACGTACTTTGAACCTACAAAATAATTAATAACAAGCTATATAATATATTGTTAGATAATGATTTAAATTAAAATTATTTTTCAACATCAAAACCAGCAAAAATGTGTAGCTAGGGTAACCTAGGCTAATAGTGATGTGTCTAAAACAAACTTTTAACCCCAAACTGATTTCCTACTCTATTTCTTTAGGATTTTAGGTAGAACAACACCCAATTCTAATTACTACTCATGAATTTCTTAATTTCTAGTTGGAGGGATAATGACTAGTTAAAGAGGAATGTCATAATGCCAAGTGGAGTTAAGTCTAATTTCCAATCCATTGATAATTTAGGAACGTATACCATTAGATAAAGAGAGGGTCTAAACTTTCCTTTGTATAGAACTAATGATTTAAAGTTGTATATAAAAATAATAGAGGAAATTAGACTATATCATAGTATTGGTTGTGTCTGATTGGTTTAGATTGAACTAGAATTTTTCCTTGATACTTGCATTTTAGCAATTGATGCTTTGAGGCATTAAATCAAGGTGGGTAAGACATTCAATTTCTTTTATTTTAATGTTGTTTTGTATTGTTCTATTTAAAATTTTAGTTAATCATGAAGACCTCTCATGCATTTAGTAGTAGAAATTAGTGTACTTTAAGTAACTAAAGAATAGATAGGTTGGTTTTACTACTTAAGAACTAAGTAAATTGAGCAAATGCTCAATTAGTGAATTGTCTAACTTTTATGTTGGTTGCTGTCATATATTGTGCTATTTTTTGTCTAAATTTGTATGCCATTTGTTCTCATATATTGTGCTATTTCCTGTCTAAATTTTATGTTGTTTGTTATCTAAATTTTATGTTGTTTACTATCATATATTGTGTTGTTTGTTGTCAAATTTTTATGCTATTTGCTATTAGGTTTTATGTTGTTGCTATTCCACGGGATAAAGGGGCCAAATGGTCTTTTAAATTTTAAAAAGAAAACTGGTAGATGTAGTTGTGTGCTTGCAGGGTAGTTCGATTAATTTGTCTTATCGTTGAATGTATATTCAGCTATAAATTTCATAATTGAATGGATTAAGGGTGGTGATGTTAACATGAATTCTTTAGTGAATTATGTGTATTGTAATAATTGTAGGTCATGATTGTAATCTTTCTTATGTGAAAATATCATTCTTACATGGTCAGTGGATGAAATGTTAATATGAATTTCAATAGATAATCCTTATTCAACTTATAAGTAATATGAATTTATATGTGGCTTGGCGATTTACAAGTTTAGAAAGATAAGGGGGGAAACTCATATCAAGGGGGAAAAGGAGGGATGGAAAGAGGGTTGAAACAATATCTTATTCATAACCTTCCAAGTTACTTTAAGCTTACTCTTATATACATTCCAATGGTGCATATTTGATCTGAATATGATGTGAATTATGGCCATTATAGTGAAAAGTATAACTATGAATATGTGGTAAAGCATTAAGTCATAGTAAGTACTTAAAAAAAAAAAAGAGAAGCATAGCATGTTTATTAGCTTATAGCTATATGAAATTAGATGTTTTACTCATTGGGTTTCTATGAAATTCATTAGGTTTTCTTGTAAAATGTTGTTTTCAAAGCCACAAGTAGCACCTACCAATCATGCTCCAATTGGAATGGAGCCCACTCCTTGATATATATATATATATATATAAACTGATGGCAATTGATGAATCATATTGCATGTGTATATACAGGTTGAGAGTCAAAGTCTATTTGAGAAGTAGTTGTGTTTTTCATAGATATGTGAGGAACACTAAATGTTTTTATAGGTTGTACAAAAGGGTGTGTGACCTTAGAAACATCTGGAAAACAAGGAAAATTCTACAAGATTTTTCTTAAGAAAAAATAACTATTTTGACTATATATATGACAAAAATTTCTTTGAAATTATTATGAAAACCCTTTCTTTCGAATTAGTAAAACATTGATTGTAAATTATGACTTAGTTTATTTTAGAAGTCAAGTGAGTTAGTCATAGAATAAGGCTTGTACGGAATGGTCTTCTTGTGCTGGTCATGTTTCCAATTGGGGTGTGACTGAATAAATTAGCCAATCGGTCATATTCCACCTTAGTTTTGAAAAATAACATGCAACATATACAATTTATATCACATTAAGGAAATCATAAAGCTAGAAAACAAATAATATAATAGCAACCAATTCACATATATAGGCAACCAATTTACTCATATTGGCAAACAAGATGCATTATTGCAATTTGAACATATGTAGATAAATGCGACCAAAAGTAGATAAATTTATGGAACAATATT
Source organism: Saraca asoca (assembly GCA_026873985.1). Lineage (NCBI taxonomy): Eukaryota > Viridiplantae > Streptophyta > Magnoliopsida > Fabales > Fabaceae > Saraca > Saraca asoca. The sequence continues at coordinate 4,386 of JANHAO010011543.1, read as the reverse complement.
TCAATTGAGGAGGACTTCATTCACATAAAAGACTCATTGAAGACTCCTGAGTGTGTAGGGTAGGCACCAAGCCACACTCTTTTACCCTTAGACTAATGCCTCAATTCCTACCTGAGTCACCAGACATTCCCTTCTTAAAAAGCATTCTAAGCCAAGGCCTTAATGGCACAAGTAGACATACTTTTTTTGAGTTGATATAAGGGATTGTAGCTTAGCTCAAAAAGGGTTCTAACTCATTATAATACATTGATGCAAAGATAAAAATTCAAGGGGTCATAATCGTGTGCTTATCCACTTACACATGATAAGTTACCTTAGTCAAAATTATATAAACATAATCAAAATGAGAAAAAATAATTTACACTTGCATTTTCTCTAAAATTTACACTTACACATGATAAGTTACCTTAGTCACAATTAGGCTGTTTCCTTACTCTCATCTAGAGGATTCGTGGGTTAAGTGTTAAGCATGACATATGCTCATTATTCTATGCTTTGTGAACATAGCCTCACTCCAATCTCACCACCCTACATTAAAAAGAGATTACCCATAGCAGGGTTTCTAAGGTTTACTAGAAAATCAGGATTCCTAAGGTTTGCTAAAGGATGGGGTGTTCTTTTACTCACTCTCATCTAGAGAGTCTACAGGTAAAATGTTAAGTGTGACATATGCTCACTCTTCTATGCTTTGTGAATGTAGCCTTAATCCAATCCTACCATGTTACATTCAAAATACATTCCTTCTTGGGTTATAGGGAAAGATTGTGTCTTTATCCCCTACAGCCAAGGTAGTTACTGCTCATTACTAAGAGACCATAATGGCAATGATCTCTTCAGGGTTTCTATTCATATTCAAGTGAATCATGACTAGTAAGTAAGTACATTAACACTTTGGGCCTTTGGCATATAGATTTTGTTGCCCTAGGGTGGGTCTACCCCTAAAGCCAAGAGATATAAGGTGGTTTTGCCCCCAAAATTTAATAGAGAAGCAAGTTGATTTTGCCTTGAAGTTTATGGGGAAATGGGGTAGTTTTGCCTTTGAAGTATAGTGGAAACATGGGGTGGTTCTACCCCTGAAACTTAATGGAGGAGTAGGGTCTTGCCCTCAAAGTGGAAAAGAAGTTAGTGGAGAAAGGCCTTGGTCCCCAGGTGATAGAGGATAAGTAATAGGGTTAACTTCAATATTTCTTTATTAGAGTCTGCAATTTTTGATGGAGAAATAGAATGCAAGAGAACTAGGGGCAATCACAACCAAATATATAAGTAGATTAATAAGGAAAATTTGAAGAGAGTGAAAGTTCAAGATTATTAATAGCTCTAAGAAATTCGAGAAAAACTAAAGCATATCTTCCAACATATTAAGAAAAAGAATCAAGAAAAATTGAAGATGAATCAAAACAACAAAAATTGAAAAGGTCTAGTAAATAATGAATACCAAATACAAAATATATAAATGAATAAATTTCATGATGAGGGAGTATTAAAGGCATTGTCGACATAAATGGAATATTCTAGAAATCTCCAATGTATTGTCTAAAGCTTCTAGTTAAGATATTATTCTAGAATTGTGTAGATATCAAATAGCTAGTCTAAGTTCTAAAATTTCATAGCAAATGGCAAGTTGGTCAATGTCCTAATTGAACCGACTTACACATGTTCTCTCCTTCTCTCTCTCTCTCTCTATATATATATATATATATTAAAGAAGTGATGTAGTGGTGTGGGCAAAAAATATTAATAGTATGTTTGGATGTTTAAAAGAGGACTTCCCTCCTCCTTGTTTGAATGTTTAGAAAATTCTCCAATATCCCCTAATTTAAAAGAACACAAAATAGTGAATAGTGTATAGTGTTGGAGGGCTTTGGAGGATTAATCATAAATCTCTAATTTCTTCCTCTCTTTTAGCAAAACTCTTAAGTAAAGAAAAAATTATAACATAACTTTCATTTCCCTCTCATTCCTCTCCATTCTCTCCCATCCAAATATAGCATAAGTGTAATGTGGTACAAGTGCTCGTGTGTGTTGAAAGATCTAAGTGAAGAAGAGTGAGTGATCAAAAGAAGTGTGTCACTAGGGTGTTCAAGTGAGTGCTTTAGTGTGAGAATATAAGTATTTTTAGTGTGTGTAAGTGATCTTATTAATAAAAATTAGTTTATTTATTATGTATATGTCATTTTTCTCAACAAAATATAAAAAATATTAATTAAATACATGAAAATGAGCTCAAAATTATTTATGAAACAATAATATAACAAATCAAAATACAATAATAATTTGATTCTTATTTAAAATGTTCATAGAAAAACAAATACCTAATTAAATAAAATGATTAATTAAGTGAACAATGAATGTTAATTTTAAGATTTTATATAATTGAAGGCTTTATTTCTTAAATTTCAAGAATGATGGGAGTAAAATCCAAATATCATTGAAGGGAGTTTTTCACATTTTATTCCTTTGTTTTATTAATTATGAAAGATGGAAAGAAAAAAAGAGTCTCTCCAAGGGAAGAAAATACTTGATAAAATCTTAATACTAGAATAAATCAACAAAAACATAGCTATAAACAAAAGCAAAATGTGGACTACAAAAAGGTAATTTTGTCCCAAGTTAAAATTATAGACAAAGGCCACAAACTTTCTTATAGTATATGAAACTCTTCAACTATGAGGATGATCAGTGAAGCCAAGTGGAACCAAGGAACAACTTGCAAGCACAACAAGGTTAGCCGCACATGATAGAAGTGGTCTGTCTATCACGTTCTGATGATGAAATCAATATTTTAGTAGAGTTTCAATACAGTAGTCAAGATAGATATGAATAAGGAATACTTCTCAGTATTATAGGTGCTAAACATGCTAACTAACATGCTTTTGGACAAATGGAGTGCTACCATGTGTTTCCATTGTATTGGTAACATTAGTAGGAATCTCATGAAGTGGTCATTGCTATCACATTATTCATGCAAGCTTGATCATGCCTATTGTCATGTGTTGATTAGGCAGTTGGCTCACAAAGCTTTTCATCACTTGCCCCTTCCTTCTTGGTGGGAACTATGATCGGCTTACTTGGTGACCTTTGGCTTTCTTGAGCTAATTCTCACCTAAATTTTAGTAGTGATGGCTTGTCATCTTAAGGAACCTCAAGACTTGTAATAGTCACATTTGAGGCATGAATCGCCATCTGAACCATCCATCTTGGTTGATTTTCAACATCAGATCTATATGTATCCTTCTATAAAAGCTCCTCCAACCCCTGGAAGGCACTTTTGCTGACCTTAACTATTGCTGTTGTGACTATCAAACACATTGTCATCCTCAACTTCTTCCTCTGGTCTTGCTTTTTCAAATTGCAGCATCACCTCTACCACTCCTTACAGGTAACTCTCATATATACTTTTATAGTGTTTAGTTTTTGTGTCTTTTTCCATCTTTTTGGCGGCTTTTTACTAGTGGCTATGCCTTGGGTTTTTTTATCTTCTCTTCAGTCACAATAGAGAGATTGATGCTTACCACTTCTCCATTTTTGTTTTTAACTCTTTACTATGACCTCCTATCTCCATTCAACCATCCTTGTTTGAATGTCCTTCCCTACTTCTGCTTCACTCATTCTAATCATATTTATTTTCTTTAAAAGTGAGCTTAATCATTGTGCTCCTCCCCTTCATGTCCAATAGACTGGGTGACCTAATTGACCTATCATCAGACTCTAACTCCTCATCCAACCTTGGGGAGTATACACTTGAAAGCATTATCTACCATTTTGCTTTCCTTTTTTGCTCAATAATGGCTGACTGATCTTGCGACAAGCATGGGAACAAATAAGTTCATTTGATTAATGCTACACTGGATAGTCTAAGGGACATTCATCTTGATGTCAAACATATAATCACTTTTGTTGAATGGCAAGACTTCGATGTTATTCGGGAGCTAGAGAAAGTTCACACATCCATAATGAGTCAATCAAGGGGATCACTTTTGAACTTGCCAAAGAGGATGAACAGGTCTGTAACTATGACACCTCATCCTTCTTGATGTTTTTTGGACACATAGTTGATCATTTTCATGTCTACCCCCTTTTTTCACACTCTAAAAAAACATTCTGCAAGCCATAAATGTCTGCCCCTTGTAGTTGACTTGGAACACACAGCCTTTCCTTATTTGCTTTGAATTTTTGAGTCTTTAACTCTGGCTTACCTTACTGTAGAATCTTTCCTTTGTTCGTTGCATATTCTCAAAAGAAAATAAGAGGTTGGGTGCACTTCCTTCAATGTCCCTACCAAGTGTTTATGGAAAACATACTGATAACTCTATGAAAATAGAGTTATCTTAATGTTCCTAGACTTGAATTATTGAAGTATGAGAGTGATTTCTTTTAAATAAGTCC
>JANHAO010011542.1:0-16927 GCA_026873985.1 Saraca asoca | reverse complement strand
AAAACCAAACAAAGAAAGTTAAGAAAATGAAATTTTATAGAAGGCTCTTATATAAGAAAATACATTTTTAGAAAATAAATTGATATTTGTTGTTTAGATAACGACTATTACAAAATGTGTTAAACATACGTAAAATGAAAGGTAAATTGATGTATATATTAGTACAGTGGTATTTTTGTAAATATGAAAAAAATTACAACGTTGGTTCCTATTGAACAACCAATATTTGAATTCAATTTTATGTTTGTTGGCAATTTCAGTTAAGGAATTGACATACTTTTAGAATTATTTAATTTGTGCCATTTAATTTTAAACCATTTTTAAAATCTATGACTCCTCAATTATTAAAAAAAAATTATTAATTTATCAATTAAATTCTTATTTGATTATATTTCCAAGAACTTTTTATAATATATAGTAAAATAATTTTTTTTATCAATTTATCAATTGAAGTCTTAATCAAATTGTTTATATATAACTAATTTATTGATATGACAATATTATAATTAATTTTTCATTTTTCAAGAGTATTATAAAATTGTAAAATTCTCTAATGATCATTAATTTTTTTCATTTTATCAAAACTACAAAATAGACAAAATAATTTAAAATAAATTCATTGTGTTTATTTTCCAATAGATGAAGAGACGTATATTAGACGTTGGTTTATTTAAGAACCGACTTAGATGAAGAAAATAATTCAAAAAACGTTGGTATATAAAGGGTCATAGATTAAATGATAGTTTTATATTAGTAAACGACGTATATATATAATATTACACATTGATTCTAATATATTAACTGACATCTAAATTCTTCCTGCATTATAAAAGGTCGGTGTGTCCTTTTGACTCTCATTCTACTTTAGGTTATTTTCAATGTTTATTTATTTCCCGCCTTTTTCTTTCTCCTTTGTTGCTCAATTTTATTCTGCTCAAGCTTGTTCTGAAGGTTATAGTTTATTTTTCTCTTCTTTTTCCCTTAAATAAGGGCATATGCATAGATATTTTAAATAGAGGATGATCAGTATACTTCATTTATGTGTTGTCTTGTTGCAAGCAATGCTAGCTGCTTCAACAATAATATTGTTTAATTATTGCAAGCAAATGTTATAACATTGCTTGCAAGAAGACAAGATTGTTGGTAGAGCTACTAAACCATTTGCAATTGGACAACATTTTTGTTGAATTGAAGCTACCAATGCTTCTAAGAAAATAACACATACAATAATATTGTCTTGTTGCAAGCAATTCTAGCAGCTTCAACATATTGTCTTGTTACAGCACAATCCTGGGAGCTTTAATCATAATGTTACTTGTTCCTTTTATCTTGTCCCGATGCTCTTTCTTATTTTTTTTTAAATTAATAGAAATGACATTGATTTTTTTAACATAAATAGATGTCTTTAACACAATCCAAAGAATTATGGTTAGCAACATGTCTTTGTAAAAATATAGTTTGCAGCAGGTTTCTGTATTTTTTTAAAAATAGAAAAGACATCATTTTTTTAAGTAAATCTTATGTTTTTAATACAACTAGAAGAAAATTTTGAAATAATTAAATATTATTTAATGTGTAAAATAATTCAATTATTGAAATATTATTTAATGGACAAAATAATTTTCAAGTATTTGAAAATTTTTTAATTGACAAAATTCTTCAAAAAATAATTAATCTTGGACAAATTATTAGTGAAAATGTAATAATATAGTATTATTCAAAAAATAAAAGGCATAAATTAATTTTAAAAAAATTTAACTTAGGTTGCCTCATAAATATGTTAAAAATTAATACGTCGTTTGTTTTAAAACACCGATGAAACAAAATGAAAAAGAAACAAATGAAAAAAATTCAGACTTCTGTATTTTTTTTTAAATTAATAGAAAATATATCAATTTTTTAACATAAATCGACGTTTTTAACATAATTTGATAAAAAAGTCAACTCGAGTTGTCTCATAATTAGTTAAAATTTAATATATTAGTTGTCGTAAAAAAATCGACGTATAAGCAAAATGAAAAAAATAAATAAAAAACTTCAATATAGGAATAATATGAAGTAAAAAATAAATAAAAAACTTCAATATAGGAATAATTTGAAGTGACAGTGGTGATTATATATATATATATGAAAAAAATTAATATGCCCGTTGTCATAAAAAAATGGATGTCTTAAGTTTATGCATTGATTTATTATAAAAATCGACGTAGATGCATAAGAAGAAATGTTGGGTTTTTTTTTTTATTAATAACCAACGTCTAAAGTCTAGGATTCTACACACAACATGTCAGTTCTTCTCCTTATTTTCATTCACTTTCTTCTGTCTGAAACATTTATAAAATCATTTTCAAACCCTTGCTTCATTTTTCTTCGATATTTTTGATTGTCTTTGATTAATGCATTTCAGGTCTATCTTTAGTTTGATTATTGAAAATGATTTTTGTTAGAGTTTATTTTTTGGTTATGTTTCTTAGCGTAAATTGTTTGGTCATGCATGCTTTATTTTGTATCACTTGGTAGAATGGTTATGAATATGTCTACGATTTTCCTTATAATCTATGTAGTAAGAATCAAAACTTTGAGTGTAACCATTTTCCCATTCAAAATCATCAAATGCAATATGTAAAGACCATAAAAGCCATTTCCCATTCAAAATAAAATTGATATAATAATTTTATGAGGTTAACTTCTTTTTCTTTTTCTTTTTTTCTTTTAAATAGCCATATTGATCCTTCTCAACATACTGAAAAGAGTGTGATAGGTGTTAGTGAATATGTTAGTTAAAGTGATAAGTTTATGATTAGATAAGTGATAAGTCCATGATAAGTCTAGATAGGTTAATAAATTATAGGCCTATTAGGACTCTATTTCATGTACATATCTTTAATAAAAATACATATGTCTAACTCATTATTGAGCATAGCTTCATAATATCTTCTTTCTCTCTCTCTCTCTCTCTCTATCTCTCTTAACAAGGTATCTATAGCTCTCTAAACCCTAGATATTTTCTCACTTCCCAACCTAACCGAGCAAAACTCATTGTTTCTCTTTTTTCTTCTCATTCTTTCTTCTTTTAATGCCATGAATCACCATGGTTTCTATCTGGTGGCAATTTGCATGTTTGGCGGTAAGTATTCAGTGTTTGGATACAGTATCTACGGTGATTGGTATTGTAAATTTTGTCAAAAAATTAGATTTGTCTAGAAGCACGTGCACATGAGTTCAGATTTGTCTAGAGGGATTCAGAGTGCATAAGGCAGAAAAAAATAGATCTGGGTTGATAGGGTAGTAGATCGGCAAACGACGGACCTTCCTGAGTAGCACGTGTAGCACACGTGCTCTGTTTTGAGTGGCACGTGAGGACTACATGTAGAGAACTTCGACGGCCCATGGTGGTGCTTGAGTCACTTTCCAGCGACACTTCTTATTGCAGCTTCTTTGGTAGTTAACATACCTTTGGATCTTCAATTTGGAAAGTTCTGCTACAGTTTTTCTTTCTTTTTTTTTATAATTCTGGTGCTATTTTTCTGATTTTTTGGTTGAATAGTTTGTGATGGTTGACCCCACTTTTGATTTGAGTACCAAAAACAAAAATTTGAGCACTGGGAATGAAGAAAAATTAGAATGCAAAATCTTCTTTTCATATCTGATCCCAACATTGACTAGAATTATTGACAAGAAGTTGGCTGTAGAAGACTAATAGTATCTTGCTTAGAGAAGAGCTATTAAATACTTCTTTGAGGGGATTGAAAAGGCAAATCATCTTACTTCAAATCCTTCTATAGATAACACCAAAGTTAAATAGATGGTGAAAGACCGATGTTTGTTTGGCCTTTTATGTAACACCTTAGCAAGTGGAGTCAAAGATAATATTGTTCATTGCAAAAAAATTAAAGACTTATGAACTTTCCTTGAGAGGCTGTACTCAGAAAAAAATAATCTGCATCAGATATAAAATTTATGTGTATCATTATTTTAGCCTAATGAAAAAGGTAAAAATATTTCACAAATATATTTTGATGTTCATTGTCTTTTTGAACAGTTGAATGCTTTTATTACTATCACTACAGATATTGAGGTGATATAGACTCACTGGAACAATTAGGAGCTCTATGCTTTCTGATGGCTCTACCTCCTAAACTTAACACTACTTGTTAACAAATCTTGACCAATTCTAAACCATTCACATGGATAAATACATTTTATTGTGTTCTTCAAAATGCAAGAGATGTGCCTTCTCAATCTACAACTTTTAGTGAGTCATCTACCTTGATTGGATCTAGTACTAGAGGGGGTTGCAGTAATAGTAGAGGAGGAAGAGGAAGGGGATTAAAAGAACCTAGTCCTATCAAGAGAAATTCTCTTGATAGGTTCTTTGCAATAATGACAGATGTAGGCATTTTAGAATCACACCCCTATCGACTTTTTCCTCACAAGATCCGCTTTTGTATCCTCTAATCTTGACTTGCCTATTGCTCAATGAAAAGGTATTCATAATTACACTCAGAAAGGTACTCATAATCACCCTTATCCAATTTCTACCTTTGTGTCTTATTCATCTTTACCTTTCTCATCACAATGCTTTATTGCCTTGTTGGATTCCATTACTATTCCTAAGTTAGTTTCAGAGGCACTTTCTCATGATAGGTGCCATGCTACTATGGGGGAAGAAATTATGGCTCTTGAGGCTAATTAGACTTAGGAAGTTATGCCTTTACTGTATGGTAAGTAACCTATTAAGTGCAAATGGGTGTTTACTTTGATAGTCAATCCAGATGGTTTTTTTGCTCTATTAAAAGCTTGCTTACTTAGACTTATGGCATTGATTATTCCAAAACTTTTTCTCTTGGGGATAAGATTACTTCTATTCATTTATTTACCTCTCTTATTGCCTCTTAAAACTAGGTTCTTTATCAACTTGATGTGAAAAATGCTTTTCTCCATGGTGATCTACTTGAGGAAGTGTATATCAAGCAACCACCTGGTTTTGTTGCTCATAGAGAGTATGAAAAAGATAAAGTGTGCAGGTTGAAAAAGTCTTTGTATGGATTAAAAGAGTCTCCTTAGATTACTTTGAAAAATTTAGTGATGTGGTCATGGAATTTGGGATGTAGAAAAGTGATCATGATCATTCTATTTTCTATAGACAATCAGATTCTAGTTATATTCTTCTAGTTGTCTATGCAGATGATATTGTAATTACTGGCAGTGATAGTTTGGGCATTTCAAAATTGGAAACCTTTCTCTAAACCAAATTTCAGATTAAGGACCTTGGAGAATTGTGATACTTCTTGGGTATTGAGATTGCTTGTAATAAGCAAGGAATTCTCTTGTCACTAAGAAAATATACGCTAGATCTTTTGAATGAAACAAGTTTGCTTAGGGTCAAATCATGTGATACCCCTATGATTCCAAATGTTTAATTTGGATTGGAAGATAGAGAACTACTAGAAGACCAAGAATGATACAGACAATTAGTGGAGAAATTGAATTATCTTACTATCACCAGGCCTAATATTTCTTTCCAAGTTAGTGTAATAAGTTAGTTCATGAATTCTCCAAAAACCTTTTATTAGGATGCAATTACTCACATATTAAAATATCTTAAAAAGGTACCTAGGCATGGAATCTTATACAAAAATCATGGCCATTGTAAAGTCAAAAGCTTTTCTGATGCAGACTGGGCAGGATGTCTTATACACCAAAGATCTACTTTAGGATATTCTATATTTGTTGGTGGAAATCTTATGTCTTGGAAAAGTAAGAAATAAGTTGTTGTATCTTGGTCAAGTGCAGAATTTGAATATTGGGCTATGGCTTATGTTACATATGAGCTTGTGTGGATTTCTTACCTTCTTTATTAACTTAGGATTAAGTCCTCTGGAGCTATGCAGTTATGGTGTGATAATTGGGCTGCCACTCATATTGCTACAAATCCAGTTTTTCATGAGTGAACATATCATATAGAAGTTAATTGTCATTTTGTTAGCTAGAAACTCCTATAAGGAGTAAATGATCTTAGGCATATCAGAACTGAGGATTAACTTGTTGATTTATTTACAAAGGCACTTTCAGGGAAAATGGGTTGATGATATTTGAACAAGTTAGGCATGTTTAACATCTATGCTCCAGCTTAAGAAGGAGTGTTAGTGAATAAGTTAATTAAAGTGATAAGTCTATGATTAGATAAGTGATAAGCCCATATAGGATAAGTAATAAGCCTATATAGGATAAGTGATAAGTGTAGATAGATTAATAAATTATAGACTTATTAGGATTCTATTTCATGTACATATCTTCAATATAAATACATATATCTGGCTCATTGTTAAGCATGACTTCATAATATCTTCTCTTTTTTAACAAGAGGTAATACCCTTATAAAGGAAATGACTCTTATCTATAGTAGAGGAGAGCAGATGAAATTTGACTTCAATTCTAAGGGTCAAGCAATTGGGGATGCATCATCAAAATATTAAAAGTCCAACATTACCTTGTTTTTTAATTTTGTTCAATTTTGGATAATTAAGGATCATAGGTAGACATCTGTTGATCAGTTGAGTGAAGAATATAAAAATGGTGTTAAGGAGTTTATTAGATTATGGGGTTGAGGAGTTTATTAGATTTGCTATTGATCAATGTGCTATAAATAGTAATGAGTTGATTAGGTGTCCTTGTGTAAGATATTGTTTTATTAAGAGAACAAAATTAGAGGAAGTAAAAGATCATTTATTTATTTATGACATTGATAAAGGGTATACATGATGGATATGGCATGATGATAGTGAACTATATAGTATGTCTAGTAGTTATCAAGATAAGAAAGGGTATCAAAATGATGAAATTGATGCGGGTTTGCATAATCAATTGGAGGATACGGTGCACAATCTTGTTGAAGATAATTTTATTGGTTTTTGTATCCAGGTTATGCTAAATTTACATGATTATCTATTATATTGAGATTGTTTAACTTGACAACAAGGAATAGATGGAGTGACAAGAGTTTCACGGCCTTACTTGACATGTTGAAATATATGTTTCTAGAAAGTAATGAACATTTGGGTCATATTTACAAGGCCAAGAAAATCTTGTGCTGAATGGATATAGAGTATTAGAAGATAGATGCTTGCTCTAGTGATTGTATATTGTATTGAAAAGAGTACAAAATTTTATATGAGTGTACAAAATGTAGGGCATTGCATTACAAATTGAAGAGAATGATGTCGTGAAAAAGAAAGGGGCTTCGACTAAGGTATTACAGTATCTTCCAATAATACCAAGGTTTAAATACATGTTTGCTAATACAAAAGATGCTAAGAACTTAACATAGCATGCAGATTGAATGATTTTTTAGGACAAGTTTAACATCCAACTGATTCTCCTAAATAGAATTCACTTAATTCATTGTCCACTGATCTTGGTAGTGAGACAAGAAACCTTTAGCTTGGACTGTACAAATGGAATAAACCTTTATGGTGACCTGAGTAGCAAACATAGCACATGGCTTGTTTTGTTAGTGATTTATAATCTACCTCTTTGATTATGTATGAAGCACAAGTATATAATATTGCTATTGATGATTTTGAGCCACAAACAATCAGGAAATGATATAGATATCTTTTTGACATCACTAATTAAAGACTTAAGGATGAGATGGGATGACACATATCATCAAGAATCTTTTTAGTTGAATGCCTCACTTTTTTGCATAATAAATGACTTTCCAGCTTACAGAAACTTGTCTAGATATAGTGTCAAAGGAGATAAAGCATGCCCTATTTGTGAGAACGATACATCTTCTTGTCACTTAAGCATGAAAAGAAGACAATGTATCTTAGTCACCAAAGATTTCTTCCCTAGTTCTAGTAGGCAAAGAAAAGCTTTCAATGGATCACCAAAGGAAGCAAATATCTAATACCATTTACTAGGGACTAGGTTTATAGATGAATGAAAATATTGATGTCATTTTTGGTAAACCCTATACACCTACTAGTGATAAGACTTCATGGAAAAAGAGGTCCATATTTTTTGATCTTTCATGTTGGCAAATCTTTTTTGTGAGACATAATCTTGGTGTGATGTATGTAGAGAAAAATATCTATACAATTTCACTAGTACACTTTTGAACATATGGGGTGATGAACCCAATTTAGAATTAGTTTTGTAGTTTGCTCACTTTTTGTTCTTAAGTGAATTAATTTGGTAAATTGACACTATTTTAAACTATTTCAAATTTTTAGGTGTATCTTGAGTTCTAGACTTTCATTTTGGGTAATTTTTATGTCATTGGAAAGCTAAGAGAAAGAACTAAAAATTTCATGGGGATTTCATAGCCTAATTCAGCCATTTTAAATGTCAAATAAAGCCCAGAACCTGAAATAAAGTGTTATCCTGTGACCTAGAACTTGTTTTGGTATTTTCATCATAAGTGGAGCTCTATTCATTGTTTTGGTGCAAACTCAGGCCCATAGGATAGCTAAAATCCATTCCCATAACTTTTATTAATGGATTGAGGTCAAACTATACTATTTTGAATTGATTTCATGGCCATCGACTTAAATGTTGAATTTTGTTATGAGTTAAACTATTCTAAAAAGCTGTCTTAATTTTTGGCCCATAATTTGAGCTAGGAATTAATTTTTTATGCAAGGTCAAGGCTATTAGACTCCTAAGTATACAAATTTCATATAAAGGCCAAAAGAACCAAATTATGTAATAACCAAAATTTTCAAAAATTAATATCGATAATGAAATAGCTTTTTAGACATTCTGAGAAATTTCAGGATCTTTGAAATTGTAAATTCTAAGATACAAAGTGTTAAGTTATAGCAAAAATAAATTATATGAATCTTAAGAATCCTCAGAAAATTGAAATTTCTATTTCAAATGCTTATAGAATAAAATCTATGTTTTAGGAATTTAGTTTCTAAAAACTTTAGAGAAATCGAAACTAGGACTATATATACCTAACTAATGGAAAATTATAATTGTTATGAAAATAACTAATTTGATTAAGTTGTGTTAAAATTTCATAGCCATTCGCGATCGGTGAGTATGTTAAATTTGGACCCAAAGTTAAGGAAATTGATAAAGTCACTAAAAGAAAGGTTTCAAAGCCTGTTAAGGGAGAAGTCAAAAGTAAAATTTGACTTAAATTTTCCAATTTTGCCTCTCAAAAGTCAGTTTCCTTCTCCTTTTCTTAGACCACCTTCGGTTGCATTTCAACGTAATATTTGCTTCAACTTAGGAAGCAAGCTCTCTCTCTCTCCACCATCTTTCTTAAAGTAAGCAACTGATTCTTTCATGATAAGTTTTCATATTTTTGATGCTAATTCCTCTCATTTTCTTCTTCAAATTAGTACTAAAACCTTGTTGATTCATTAAGTATAATTTGAGTTATGAATTTTTGAATCCAAAAGTTACTATTCATTTTTAATATCATTTCATGAACCCATATGAATTTCTAGTGTTTTTGGGGCTTAAATCTTCTATTTCTAGCTTGTTTCTATGGAATGAAATCATAATCCAATGGCATTTGACTACTTGATGAAAGAAAACTCTTGAAAATCTAAGAATCTAACATGCCCTTTCTTTCTTATTCATGAAGAGCATTAAAGAATTTTGTTGGATCATTTTGACCTTTTTGTTTCTAGCCACTTAGGTGAGTAATTCTTATCTCTCTTGTGAATTATAAAATAACTAATTGATTGTAAATCATTGAATTGTTGTTTATGCTGTGGAAAATGAGATCTTATGTCATAAATTGAATTTGATCAGAGTTGTTGATATAAGTATAGTTTTATGATTGGGAAAGCTTGGTTTTATGCTTAGTTTTTTTCCTTTTTTTTTTTTGTGATTAAGTGTTGACTGAGATAGTTTGTGAAGCTTGGTTAAGAAAAAAAGAGTTGTCCTTGTAGAAATGTGTGTTTGCACCATAAAGTTATATGAAACTAGATGTGCAATCAAGATCGCGAGCATGATCTCAAGCCTAAAAACTTGAATTCAAGTAGAATTGTTATTAGAATCATGAGAGTCAGATATGAAAGCTCCGATTTGACTTGAGAAGTTTTTAGTTCAAAATATGAGTTTGCTTGAACAAAGTTGCAAACCTTTAAAAAGTCTAGGACTACACACGATTTGGATCACGATTAGGATAAAAAATAAGGCTAGGAAAGGTTAATTCGAATTGCGCAGAACGAGTTCAATTTTTTATTTGAATCACAATGGCTTGAATGTATGCTCTATTTCTATGAGCATGATCATGAAATGAGAATAACAAGGGGTGATTTGAATCATGAGCCTTGGAGGTGAAAAGTATGTTAAAATATTTTTGAAATACTATAAGCTAATGATGTGTTGCTTATAATTTTTTCTCTATAGTTATGTAGATTGTATGATTAGGTTTAGAAACTCAATTGTTTATTAGTTCATTAAGCTATGAGGTTTTCCTTGTTGTGTTATCGCAAATGGTTTATGTTAGGGCAGTGATAATATAATAGGACAACTAAGTAAGTAGATTGTTATTATTGTCTTGATTAATTTGTAAATTTGGAAATGATTGAATGACTGAATAATTGATTAGCTGAGTAATAGCATTGTCTTGAATATGTTATGAACTAAGTAATTAAGTTTGTGAATCAAATGATATGGATCCTTGAAAGTCATTTCTTAGCTTCGGATACAGAGATTATACTCTTAATTATTATCTATAAAAACTTAAGTATAGAATAATATGGATAAGTTCAATAAGCTATAAATTATAATGCTTCCTTACAATTCTTGAAGACTCAATTAAGGACTTCATCATTTGTTTACTAACTAATGTTCTTAAAACTTTATAAGACAAATAAAAAGTAATTTTCTTTGTCAATAATCCTCTAACAAGGCAAGATAATGGTGAAGCTCATCTAAGTGTTAAAGCTAATAATCGTGAAAAAGTTTAAGGACATAAAGATATGTTAGGAATAAAAAGTGATAGGTGGGATCACCTTGCTTCTAATATAAACATAGAATGGATTAGTGATTCTACCTAGAATATAACAGTATGAAGAGAACAACCTATAGTATATTAAGAACAATAGAGCTTATATAGAAATATGATGATTATTATTGAATAAAGATTCTATAATGAGTTGATTGTTAAGATTCTCCATCTTTAAAATTTCTTATTGCTTGAATCCTTGGAGAGATAAGATAATTACTGATTACTTTATACTGATGCTATGATAACAATCTTGATGATTAGCATGATAATGTGACAAGAAAGGTGCAATTGCGATTGAATGTGAACTTTATGATATGGCTGTTATGAGACATGATACAGTTTGTAAGCTTGAGAATTTCCCATGAGACATAGGATGATAATTAATAATGATGAGATGGTGAATATAAACTGAATCTTCGATCTACATGTTTCATTATGTATCATGGAAATAAAGTGGAACTTGGAGGGATAAGGCTAGCGATTTTGTGGGTTATAGTGGAAAAAATTAATAAGGAATCTTTATTTTGATAACTTATTTCACTTACTTACTTCTTTTTTTATTATGTGATTATGATCCTATGATATGATAATATGATCTAAAAATGTGACGATTGGTGATGATTGCTTGAGGCCATGAGAAAATCATAGCTCTTTATAATGTGTTAATGATAATGTTATGTGATGCTATTCATAATTTAGTTTCTGTGACCTCATAGCTTGTCTATTAATTCTAGTATGAAATATGACCACATTTGCTAATATGTATATACATTTGTTTATTGTTAGTAAATTCATAAGTTAGATATGGATTTATCTCACTGAGCCCCACACTCACTTTTCTATGGACCATTTTTTAGATTCTCAAGTTATTGCCACTGATCCATCTATTGAATGTAAGGATAGACATTGACCCTATTGAAGTAACTATTGATGTGTTCACCACTACTGTAAAGAGTCCTTTAGGAACGTATAAAGTCAAAATCCATTATGTCATAATACTGAACTTAGCAGGATGCGAAGTCCTACATGAAGTGGAAATCATACCCTTAGAACCCCCCTAATGTCTTACTAATAATGTCCATGGGATGGTTAGATCCTTACGGTATCTACTATCAGACTTTATTTTTTTGCTACTCTTTTGAAAATCTCATTGTAGGGCTTTAGAATACCCACAAGGGCTTAGTTAGTTTAACCTATACTTTTGGTTCTATGACAAGTTATAAGTTGATCTAATTTTTTGGCTTACCTTTGCCTTTATGAGGATATATAAGGTAGTGTAGGGGATGACTTGTAGTTTATAGCTTACAAAAACTTGATGGAAACTAGTTAACATTGATGTTTTTAAAGGCATGTGCCTTATTTGCTCTTATAAATTATAAAATTATATTTATATCCCAATGTGTTTTCTTTTTTTTTTTCCTTATAAGCTTATGAATTCTCAACTAACTAAATGAGTGTAAGTAAATATGATTAGAAAATATTGATGTGAATATGAGTAGAAATGGATAATATATACATGTTAGAGGCTGGTGATACCAATTAGGGATTGATATTCACGTTGATCATGGCCAGGGATTTGGGTTGTGATAGATTTGGTATCAGAGCATGATTTAGGCTAAAACTTATGTGTATAGGCCTGCGTATAGAGTTGTATAATGGTGATGGTTTAATCAAGTGTTAGTATGAGCAGTACTTGTAGCACATGTGCACCTGGGAGTGCATATTGCTGATACCATTCTCGTTAACCTTGTGAAATATATATCCATATTAGCAAAATTAAATTGGAACCTTCTATATTTCTTAAGAATCTAATTAATTTTGTAGTGTAGAATATAGTAAGAACCAAAAGACAGGAAGGCCAATAATCTAAATCTGATAATAAAGAGTCATCCATTGGAAAAAATAGCCCATACTATGAAGTTAGTGGTAGCCCTAAATCCCTTAATGGCCAGAAAACTTAGTCCAGCCTGTAATGGATCACCTAGTACATGTAATAACATAGAATCATAATTAGAACTAAAACTAGAATCAAGATCAAAATAGAGAGCCTAATCAAGATAGACGAAATAAAATAGATCAAACCTTTCTTGTTAAGAATGAACAAGAGAATAGGTTAAAAATCATTCATAAGTTTTTAAAGCTAAAACCACCTTGATATGTTGGAACAGATCCTTTTGTGGATTCATATCAATTTCTTGATCAAGTTGAAAGATATGATAGGATGTTATAATGTCTTGAACCTTTATAGATAGAACTAGTAGGGTATGAATTAGATAATCTAGCGTATTATTGGTATATAGGAATTATCGAAGAGTGAGTTGTAGATGTTGAATCGTTAACTTAGGCAATGTTCCAAGAAAACTTCATTGATTGATTCTTTCCTCCTAGTATCCAGTAAGCGAATGCTTGAAAGTTTGAAAATTTGAAATAAGAAAACCTCTCTGTGAGTAAGTATGATGCCCAATTCACCTGACTTTCTCGATATGCCACTCATCTAATCCCTAATGAGATCATGAAGGTAGAAAGGTTTGTTCAAAAGCTCTATGATTATTACTTTGATCAAGTCAAAATTGACATAAACACAACGTATTAGTAAACCATGAATCAATTTTTGTAAGTTAAACTAAGGTCTAAAGCATTGTGAAAAGGAAATGTTCTTCAACAGTAAGAAAAGAGCTTAATCTGAGGGAGCTAGTATTGCACCAAGTGGAAGATCGACTCTAGCCCGTAATGCATCACCTGGTGGGTGGAAAAAGAATTTTAATGGACTTTCTTGGTCATGTATTTTCTAAAAAAATTCAATTGTAAGGAGAAATGTAGGAAGTTAATCAATCTCAATTGCTTCTATTCCATTTTATAGAAGAAATGCATCTCAGAGTCAAGGAAACTCGATGCCAATATGCCATGATGCAAGATTTGTAATATAAATCATTATGGACCATGTAGAAGAGATCCAACTAGATGTTTTTGATGTGAACAGCTTAGACATAGAGCGAAAGAATGTCCCATGAATGTAAATGCTTCTAGATATGGTGCAAATTACCAAGCTCAACCTCTAAAATCAAACAGTAACACAATCTATAACTTCAATAAGAGCACTGGTTGCACTTGGCAAGAATGATGGAAGAGACAATTGAGAAAGAAACCTTAATGAAGGTACAATGAGAGTTTATAATCTTACAAGATAAAAGGCCTAAGCATTGAATGCCATAGTCGCAGGTACTTACATGCTTTACAAGCTTGAATATTGTTTGATCCTGAACCTATTCATTCCTTTATTACGAAGAAATTTACTGCTTTAATAAATAAACCTAGTGAATCGATGGAATCACCATTAATAGTAATGACTCCGGTTAGCAAGACCTTTCTAGTTGATTGTTTTTTTAGAGATTACATAATGATGATAGGAGATAATTAGGTATCTATAAATCTAGTTGTGTTAGATATGGTTGATTATGATATAATTCTATGTATGTATTTCATTTCCATGAATTGTTTTGACAAGATGGTAACATTCCATATGGATGAGTCTTCTCATATAGTATTTCAAGGAGAAAAAATAGTTAAGATTTCAAATATGCAAGCTTGGAAATTGTTGAAAAAGGGGTGCACAACTTATTTAGCTATGGTGAAAGACCTAGATCAATTTGTTACAGATCTGAGTGAGGTTCTGATGATATGAGAGTTCCTTGACTTGTTTCTTGATGATTTACCCAGATTGAGTTTACTATTGATCTTGTACCTAGTATGGAATCTATTTCCATCCCTCCTTACTACACTATCAAAATTGAAAAAGTTGAAAACTGAGCTATAAGAATTAATTGGTAAAGGCTTCATTTGTCTGAGTACTTCAAAGTGGGAAGTGCTTGTACTCTTTGTTAAAAAGAAAGATGAAACAATATAGTTGTGTATCAATTATTATCAGTTGAATAAGGTGACTATCAAGAACAAATATCCCCTCCCTCGTATCAATGATCTATTTGATCAGTTGCAAATGGTGAAATATTTATTGAAAATAGATTTGAGATCAGGGTATCATCAACTGAAGATTGGCAAAAAAGATGTGCCTAAGACTACTTTTCATACGAGTTGTGAACCATACGAATTCCTCATAATGTTGTTTGGTTTGACAAATGTACCAAATGCTTTTATGGATCTGATGAATTAAATTTTCAAAATTTTTTTGGATAAGTTTGTGATTATTTTATTGATAATATCATTGTATACTTTCAAAGTGAGGAAGAACATGATTAACACTTGAGAATAGTGCTGTAGACTCTGTGAAAGCACAAGTTTTATGTGAAATTCTTCAAATGTGAATTTTGGATGACTATTGTCAAGTTTCTTAGTCATGTTATGTCACAAGAAGGGGTACAAGTTGATCCTCAGAAAGTAGAAGTCATAGAGCAATGGCCCAGACCTATGATAGTTACTAAAATTCAAAATTTCTTAAGATTAGCTAGATACTACCGGAAATTCATCGAAGATTTTTCCATGATTTCTACACCATTGACTAAGCTGACTTGTAAGGGCGTGCTATTTGAATGGACTCCTACATGTGAGGAAAGCTTTCAAAAGCTAAAGGGGTGTTTGATGACAACCCCAATATTGACATTGCCATCTAGTTCAGGTGGCTATATAGCATATTGCGATGCTTCATGAATTAAAATTGGATGTGTGTTAATGCATAATGGAAAAGTAATCACATATGCATTACAACAACTGAAGAAACATAAGCAAAATTATCCTACTCATAATCTAGAAATGGTAGTTGTAGTCTTTGCTTTGACAATATGGAGGCACTACCTGTATAAAGATACATGCAAAATTTACATGGACCACAAAAGCTTAAAATACATTTTTGAACACAAAGATCTTAATCTTCAACAATGAAGGTGGATGGAGCTAGTAAAAGATTATGAATGTTCGATATTATATCATCTCAGTAAAGCAAATGTAGTAGTAGATGTGTTAAGTCACAAACCAGTAAGTAGTTTAGCTTATCTTCTCTCTAAATAAGAAAAGTTGATATGTCTTTATCCAGAATTTGAAATGCTTAGCGTGCAATTAGAATTTACAGACCAAACTTTAATTTTAGCTTACATGATGATAAAATCGATGATGGTTGATTGTGTTAAAGAAGCTCAAAAATAAAATCCACAATATGTGATTCTTAGACAAAAGGCTGAAGCAAAACTGGATTTAAAATTTATAATCAATGAGATAGGAGTGTGTGTTAATATAATGTTTATTTCGCAAGTGCACGGTGTAGCTGTAGTAGAGACCGAAGAATATGGGTCGAATCCCATAGGGATCTTTGTTCAACTTACCAGAAGATTGTAGTTTAGAATTGCCTAAATCAAATAGAAATAGCAAAGAGAAAGAAAGATCAAGTATAGAAGTGACAAGTAAATCAAAGAGTAATAATAAAAGCCTAGGATTGAGGTTTCACCCCACCTAAGATTCTTGGCAAATAACATGAAATTTTCTTATTATAATTATTCATGCAATTGTGGCTGGTTTGGCCTTCATTAATTAATAGCCTCTTTCAAGGTCTAATAATCGTACCTAATTCAATCTAATACCCACTTTCATGGATTAAATTAAACTTTGGCCCTTTAAGTTATTTGCTAACCAGTTTGATCCTAGAAGATTCTCATCTACTTTCGTGACTAGGATTCTCCTATTTGAATATTAGGATTCCAGTAATTAATTTTCACCTTTCGGTCCCTCAATTATTTATCTAAGATTAGATAATAAGTTGATTAGGCAAATTATCTTATGCAGGCATAATAATCAAACTAATTAGTCATAATAATTACAATAAGGATTTTGCTTAAAACAATTTACCTAAGAATTCATAGGTGGGTTAATCCCAATCCTAGAGTAAGAATTTACTCAGACATGATAAAAAGAGAAACACAATTCATTAATGTAAAAGAA